>JAMQGT020007568.1:0-116672 GCA_024447675.2 Pterophyllum scalare | reverse complement strand
TGTCCTGTACTTGGTTCAGTTACGTATTGCTGAAATCCCCCCTGCGGCTAGAGAATATCCCGCTATTGTAGTCTAACCCGCGAGACCTGGCTGGGAATGTACAGCTTTCACAGTCACTTCTCATCCTATTTGTAGCAGTGCTGCTGATGTGCGAGCGGCCGGCACTCGGCCGGTCACTCCTCTCCCTCTTCCTTCCACCTTCCTCTTTTCATCACCTCCTCAAAGCTCTTTATTTCAAAACAGAAAGAGTCCACAAATATTTGGGGGCGCCCCGGTTCATGTGTACCCCCCCCTGCACGTGCGCGCACACAGACACACAGACACACAGACACACACACACCAGCAGCACTTTTTTCATCTTTCTTTTTGTACTTTTTGTTCCACAAGGCAAGTTTCATTAAAGATCCAATTATGCAAATGAGGTGCTGGAGAGGCAGTTGAATATGCACTATAATGGTGTACAGTAATCGTTCGACACAATATACGGCATCCGGGGCCAGATTCACGAGTGCAACAGAACTGGAACGCCTCCGTCCTTTGGTGAAAACCTCTTGATCATAATTAAAGGTGCAGGAGTTCTCACTCCCTCCTTTTCTCTCCCTCCATCTTGTGCTACTTTGCTGTGCTCATTAGCAGAGGTCTGGAAGTTTACAGAGGTCACATCCACGACGCAGAGCAGCTAAAGAGCAGACATGACATGTGCCTCGCAGTCAGTGGTGGTATGTGAAGTGGGTATAACCTTCCATCTTGTGAGAGGTATTTACCACTGTCTTAGCCGAGCACGGCTGAATGCTAAGCAGGAACAATTCTCTGCTTCAGGACCTCTGATTGATGTGTGCTTGCCGGTTTGTGTTAAGCTGTTGTCTGTGGAAATGACACGGCTGAAAACACAGTGCCGCTCGACACATCAAAAGGGAAAACAGTCCTGACATCGCATGACGCATTCTTAAATCCAAAATGCTAACGAACTTTGAGGAAGAAGAAATAATACCAAAGTGGAGCCAAACTCGGTAAAGCCCGAATGCCGAGGAGGCTCAGCAGGGAGCCGGAGCAAACAAAGAGGAACCTCGGGGCTGTGCTTTCCCTTTTTTCACCACATTCCTGCTGCTGATGTGAGGACAAGGCCGGAGCGGCACCTGGACTCCCAAACGACCCGCGAGCACGCGCCTCCTCGGCCTTATTTTACAAAGCTGGGTCTGATAAGAAGATTGAAGCGAAAAACACCTCTCCTCCTCCGACCTCAACCCCGCACCCCCACCCCCACCCCGACTCCCCCGGCTGCCCAGACAGGCAGACCGCTCCTTGTGATGGCACCCCGGCATGAGAGGACCGAGTCGAGCCTATCTGTCAGCGCCTCATCTGCCCCACACTCTTTATTCTTCATCAAACTGACGTCCATGATTACCCCCTTTCACCCCCACTGCTCCTCCAGCTCTTCCCAACCTCCAACTCTTATCGAGCTCTCAGGACAAACACAGGAAAACTGCACAATGATCCGTTCAGTCACATTTAAATTAGAAACATATTTATTTCCTGCTCATCTTCCACATTTCAAACTGTCGTTAATTTTCAGCGGCAGAGGCAAAGCTCATTTTCCTTTCCCCCAAAATGCACAGCTGGATTAAAAAATACCCTGATCGGCAATCATCGCGCTTTTTTGCTCATTTACAAATTCAATCAACACAACCAGATCCTAAAAATGTCGAATTATGAAGAAAGGTCAGCGACACAAACGCCTTCAAACTTCCTTCAATTTCTCCCCACAGTGGAATAAACCGGAATTCCTGCTCCTTAAAAAGCAGCACTGAGGAGTGAAGAGTCTAATTTCACCGAGCAAAAATTCAAACAAGTGTGCTAAAAAAAATGGGACTGAGATTTCCGATGCGCTCATCCCGACTTCACATCCCAGATTCGATCATGTGTGTGCGGCTGTCAGAGCCGCCTCACTCCCCAGCTCCACAGCTTCTCTGGATTGAACTCTGGAAATCAAGGTCACAGAGGCTCGACCCCCCCCACACACACACACACACACACGCACACACACACACACACGCACACGCACACACACACACACAGAGGGGCTCCTTGTCAGCAGAGTGAGGACGATCACGAGGTGGAAATGCAGAAGCAAACCCGGCCGTATCCTCAGCCTTCCCCCGTAGGTCCCACACAGGAGAGTGGGGGGTCGGAGGGGCTGCACATATCAGTTCATGTCTGGCTGATGATGGGACCTGGCCGATCCCGCCTGCCCACCACCGCCCTGATCCCAGCGGACTGGGAGCCCTGGCCTCGCAGCCGGTACAGCTGGAGCCCTCTCCCCATAATTACTGGAGGCTGACGCTGGGCTGCTCTGAGCTGCAGGCTCGACTTGAATTTGTTCCGACTGACTGTGCACACATATTTTGTGGACTGCTGCATTATATAATGCGTGTGGCTTTGTGCGTTCCTGTCATGGCGCTCGGGTGTCTCTGATTTTCTGTGTGTTTTTTCCTTTGCTTTTTCAGAAGTCTGATTGTGTTCACGTCAAGTAATTCACCATGTGTCGGCCTGACAACGCTGCGGCTCCAGTCGAGTGGGTCTACTCGACCGCGGGACTGACTGACTGACTGACAGGCTGCTGAAAAGAGGACGGATTTGATCCCATCCTTTGCACGCCACGTTCTCCCCGTCTCTCCCCCTGCGTCTGTCTCATCACTCCTTCTCCCTCGTTTGCAGCTGAGAGATGCGTATCGGTGCAGTCAGTCACGGCCCGCGGCCCCCTTAGCGATGCTGACGCGGACACAGGTGGGAAAGCAACTAACACGAGGCCAGCGACGACCACCACACAACACATTTCGAGCTCGATCGGTCAGAAAGTTGCAACACAAGAAAATGTCAGATCTGTGGTGCTCTCTCTGTGTGTGTGTGTGTGTGTGTGTGTTTTCCTGCTTTAATAAATCTCACACAAAACATCTCACCCATAAACAAGAATTAATCTCTGTGATTTTCCATGAAGTGAAGATAAATAATGTTTGCATATTTTATGAGAATTCTTATTTTTAATGACAACAACACTTAAAATTAATTGGATAATTAATCAGGAGGTGGTACACGAGGCTGAAACCTATACTATATGAAGGCAAAAAAAAAAAAAAAAGGGCTTAATGAACATGAAATAAATTGCTAACAATCCACTGAGGCCTTGACACCAAATTCATGACATGTATTCCTCCAACAGGCCAAGCTGCACAGCAAGGCCTTTCTCAAACTCTTCCCAAATATTTCACCCAAAAAGAATGACAACATGTGAGGCTGCAGCAGCAGAGAGGTGCAGGAGAGGGCAAACAGGTCCGTGCTGCCGGGGAGCACACACACTCATCCAGCTGATATTTCTGCTCCAATAAGGGACTGAAAGGAGCTGACAAAAGGGGTTTACGCCCAGACACAATTTCAGACATAATATCCGCCCTGTGCATACCATTACACAATGACAGCATCTCAGCTCAGCTCTCTATCTATTTATTCGTTTTGCTCGCACAATGAATCTGGGAAGAAGCAACTTTTTCTGGCTGGAGTCAACTTTAGGAAAGGTTAGGGAAACATGGGAAACGGCCTGACTGACACTGCGAAGTATTTTAAGAAAGATGCCATGTGTCTTCAGAGTCATTGTGCAGCGCTGCCGGCTGCTGGAAGTGGGTGGATATCCCAGGTCAGATCACTCAGGGGTCAACTCCACTTCCAAGAACAGGTCCTCCCCACCCAAGAAGCGGCCGAGACAGGCGCTTCAACCCGCATTACGCGCCTTCATCATACAAACTGATTTTTTTTTTTAAATATATTAAATCAATGCTGCACATTCGGACATGTGAGCCTCGATGTTGGAATTCACACACACACCGGCCAGTGCACGGAAACCCGGCAGCCTGCTGGATATTTCAGATGTCCTAAAAATACCCCCCCCCTCCTAAAAATAAATATATATATTTAAGGATATTAAGCGAAAAGTGGTGAAGGCGCTGACATGTTACACAGCCGACCTGCTGCATCCGTCTGACAGAAAAATATGAGCTCCGTCATTTTATATTTACACAGTAACGGACGCCTATCAGCCTTTTTAACTTGGCTCTGTCGCTCTTAAAAACTAAAGTCCGCAGCTTTACCCCATCCCCGTCGGAGTGACAGCGGCTCCCAAAAATGTCGATTTCAGCGCGCGTTCGTCCGCACATATGACATTTACCCCCCTCGCGTGAATGCCATCAAAACGTCTCCTCAAAGCATAATGCAGAGGCTGCTTATTCATTAGAGAGGTCGATCACTGCACAAAATGGCAGGTCTCACCGGCTCTCCTTCCATCTCACAAGTTTTGACACGTGGTGCCAAGCGCACCGGTAAACTTTAATCTTCCTCCTGAATTCTTTCAGCCCGAGTGGGGGAATCAGGGAAAAAGTTTTTTTTTTCCTGCACACTCTAAACGGGAACGCGGCTGGACTTCCCTCAAAGTCTCCCATTGTACCGCTGACCCGTCTGCGCAACACCGCAAAGCCGTGCGCCCTTTACGCACACCCAGGGTTACAGAGCAGAAACAGCAGCGACAAACACAACGCGTTCCCGAGTGTTTTGTGGCGGATTAAAAGCAGTTTGCTGCGCGCTGAGCTGCGCGCTGTGGAGCGGGGCAGCCCGACTCTTTCGCTCCCAGCTGCTCTTCCGTCGTCGTTTTTTTTTTCCTCTTTCTTTCTTTCTTTCTTTCTTTTTTTTTAACGATCGTCACTCGCTTCGGATAATTGCTGTTATTTTCTAATCACGATTGGGAAGACATCAGAGACTCCCGCTGCGATTCTCCCACACAAACAACCCCAATCCTCCCCAAAAACTGACTTCCCAGCGAGCACGGCAGCCCGAGCCCCGGTGCGAGCCCCATCTCGGACCGCAAGCTGCACACTTCTTACCTTTGAAATTTGGCGAGGCGCCGGCTAACTCCTGCGCGTAAACGATGCGTTGTGAGAAAGAGTGTTCATTGAATAATGAGGCATGTCCATATGATTTGACCGGATCATATTCTTGTCGGATGACGGGGGTGTTGAAAAGTGCGCTTAGGACCTGTTAAAGACTGTCCACTCCTCGATCCTTCCTACAGCTGCTCCCTGCCGCGCATCCCGACTTTAACGTGAAAAATGCGCCTTTATTAGTTGCCTGTGTCTTTCTGAGCTCCCTCAGTGTGCTAACATTGATGCCGATCGCCAGCCATCAGCATATTCCCTTCATCTTTCAGCCTGGACTCCCCCTATCTGGTAGGTGAAATGCATTGTACCGTTAAAAAGGCACTCCATTGTAGAAAGCAGAGCCGACTGGTCTTGTGGTATTCGCCGTTGCAGCTGATGAGCCCAGCGGTGATCAGAAGCTCGTTTAAAGAAATAATCCCCTCGTCATTACATTTCCCCAGGCAGACGGAAAAAACGCGGTTCACGGCCACCTTAGTTTGTTTCTGACCTTGAAGTGCCCATAAAGAGTGTTTTATTTCAAAAGCTGCCCTCTGCACACAGGCACTCAGACCCAGGCAGCTCCGGCACCGAGCGGTGAAAACTGGCTGGGATAACAGCCTCCGTGCACACACAGCAGGTCACCAAATCACTCCTAAAAGTAGAATTTCTTACCTTGTTTTAGGGGAACTGTTGGGATTCTCTCCTTCTTCTCCTCGCCTTAGAAAGTCCAGGATAAACGAGTGTTTCCTCCTCTGCGTCCTGAGCGTCAGTCACCGCTTAAGAGAAGTAATGAGTGATAAAAAATGACGCTCATCTATCTGCACTGTAACCTTGTGGCGTATTTAATGTAAATAAGCCTCGTTGTGCTGCCAATCCCCGCGCATACAAACGCAAAGCCGCTCCTCGGGGACTCGCTTCTGCCTTTTCCCCTCAATGTTTTAACGCTTTATTATTACTGCCTGAAAGCGCAAGAGAAGAGAATTATTAGAGAATATGACAGATCAATAATGCGACTGCAATGGATGGATTTCTACACACGGCTCTTTGAAAGCGATCCCTGCCTGTAAAAAAAACTCAGAGTTTGCTTTCAGGAGGGGAGATTTCCAGCAGCAGACCTCAACTTGAAGTTGGCACAACTTTTTTTGCGATGCCTAAAAACACATGACAGAAAGACGTCGCGCACAGGCTCAACTGCAACTAAAGGCTTCCTTTGCACGATGGTTTTGATATATTATGCTTCTATAGGGGGGTGGAAGAGACTGAATAATGCAATTATAGATTCAGTGTCCCAGCCTTGACAAAAGACAGGGCATCAATAGAGGCTTTGTTAAAGGATTATATAATGATTATGGGGTAATTATGGGAACGGTTTGGTAATAATAAAAAAGTATCAAGTGCTCTCTTGTATGGACAGCTTGTTTTCTATAATGTAAGTGCATGATAAGACAGACAGACAGACAGGCAGGCAGGCGGTGCTGCTGACAGCTAGTGGCGGGATGACGGCAGACAGCCTCGATTATTCAAAATGTCGAACCGAGAGAGGCATTAATGTCACCGCCTGAGATGCTATCAAATGTCCACAGAACCGGACATGGGCCCACAATGGAATATTTGGGGGTCATATTCATAAGAGCCCCCACCACCACCACCACCCACACACCCCATCACACACACGGACCCCCTCCCCACCCCTGCCCTCATGATCCTCTCCCCTCCCACGCTGCGTGTGTCACAGAGAGGAACATGTACCCGGTCAGTGTGACAGCGCGCACAGGACCGTCCGCACCGTCACGTTTCCTTCTACTTACAGTCAGGAATTTACTGCACACAACTTTCCACCGTATGAAATATATACGCAGCTGCATAAATCACCCTTTATATTAGAACTATCAGGCAAATTAAAGCTGCTTTAACATCGTCTGCCAACATCCATGCTTATGATAAATCTGTTTTTTTAAAGATATTTTCACTGCTGAGTGGGTCTGTGTGAGACATGAGTGGACAAACTCAGGCCAAGCACATCCCCTCTGCTCATTATGCACTATGAAAATCTGATTCCCATGCTGCTTCTTAAATGCTTATATGGAATTCAGCTTGATGCCTATGAAATTTCTTTTCTTCATTTTTTGAGCATTTTCCAACATAATAAAAAAAAACTTTTCCCCCTCCCCTAAAGAAATTAGCATAACCATTCCCCATCAATAATATGGCTATCTCTATGGGAGTGATAGCAGCGAGCAGTAGGGGTGTTTCTTTTACCGATTCTCCATGGATCAACAGCGCGTCATCAGCTCCTTTTGAACTTGTTATAGCAAGTCAAGTGATTCTTTATCGGCTGACAGCCCTGACAATCCATCGGCGATGGGAAAGCAGGTCAAAAGGAAGTTGCCATATGGACTTAAGCATGCAAATTTCTAACAATGCGCAGCTCCCGTGTTGTTCCCTCTGACGCGCACCAACATGTGAGAGGAAGCAGGCGCAAAAGCGCGTCTGCCAGGTGGATCATCAGCGTGTGCGCATTTCTGTAGACCCGCTGCAGGTCAGCTCAGGGCGCTCTGCATGCCGGACACCGCAATAACACTGCACTGATAATTCATCTAATCATTCAATCATTTTACTATTCATTAATCCGATCAATTACCGAGTTTAAATTTTATTACTCATATGGTAAGTTTCCATTATCTAATTAATTTATGTAATAAAATAGTATAATTATTATATGAATTAGCACACACACACACACATACATATATATATATGTGTATATATATATTGTGTGTGTGTGTGTGTATGTATATATATATATATATATATATACACACACACACACACATATATATATATATATATGTGTGTGTGTGTGTGTGTGTGTGTGTGTGTGTGTGTTTATTTTAACCAGGAAAATAGAACTCCTGAGATTTAAAAAAAAAAATCTATTTTGTAAGGACATCCTGGCCAATGGTAAACACACACACACACACACACACACACACACACACACAAATGCACCAAATGAAAGCATCCACACTACAAGAACGTTCAGGTGGAACATTTTCACGCTGATGTCTCTGACTCTCCTCAGGTGGAGACTGAACCCGCCTTAAAGTCATTGAGGATGAAAAACTAAGACTTTATTGATTTTGAGAGGGACAAAAAAAAAAAAAAAAAAAAGGAAATTCAGGAGGAGAGAGATGAGGACAGCCAGAAGGAACAAGTGCTGGGACACTTTTGAGCTGGATGTAGGTCAGTTAGTGAGATGAGGGCAGACCCAGAGTACCACAGGAAATAAGAATATGGCAGTGTTTGTGGAAGGACAAACCAGATGAATCACTGATCAACACTGATCCAACCCCACTATATATGGTGAATATAAGAATTAGGGCTTTTGTCCTCCATGATATGCAGCATTTTGGAGATGTATGCATATAAATAATATTAAAATAATCCAACACTGACAGAAAGTGAAAGCAGCATGTCTCTCTCTGACCTCAAAGAAAATATAAAGCTTAAACTTCAGATTCTAAATATGAGACAAAAAAGAGAGTCAGTGATGAACTAAAAGCCTGAGACACTGACACAGAGTCCTGATTGGTCAGTGATTAGTTTCACTCAGAACAAGTTTTCAAAGACAGATCAAATGTACTGATTGTAGCGCATCGTCCGCAGAAACATGAACATTTTTACCACATTAGCACCAAAGCTCTTTATATTTAAAGTAAAGAGGAGTGGTCCCAGGATGGATCCCTGTGGCACGCTGTGCTCAGTGAGCCATGCTTAGTCACAGCCGCTGGCCTCTCAACATGTCCTTGTTCATGATCACTCCTGCATCATCACATTTTTCCTCAAACCCGATCCAAACCAAGACAAGACGAAGAGCGAAAACCAAATAGCGAGTGAACAGGACACAAATGTCCGGTGATATTCCCACCTGCCCCGGCTTGTAAACACCAGCTTCAGTTATAAATCGATGCTCTACACGGCGAGCAGGAAAAATCCAGCCCACAGGGTCCTAACAGGAAAGGAAAAACCTCAGCAGGAGGAGGTTTCACCTCAATGAATCTGCAGGCGAACGTTATTCAACGAAGATCCAACAGAAGGCGGCTGATCAGTGACCTCTGCAGCCGTGAGCTGATCTCACCGCTGATGCAGCATGGAGGTGGACTCTTTATGTTCATCATATTTTCACTGTGACACGATGACCTTTGATTACTTTATCTCATCAGCTGTTTATTAACCGTTCACAAACATGTAGTAACCATCCAGATCATGTCTGAGATGGTTTATTTGTTATTAAAGATTATTAATATGCACTTCATGGTTTGTTAACAGTAAAAAAACCCACCAAAAAAACAGGTTTAATTATCAATAGATTTATTTGTGATGTTCTAATAAAGCGTTTCTAATTTCAGCTGCATAAAGACAAGAGTTTTAAAATGCTAAAAAATAAAATGTGTTTGATTAAAGAATCATTTCTGAGTTCACGTAACGGGATGAACCCACCTGCACTTTAACTGTGGGGATGTAAATTATTACATTTCTACTAAATATGTATTTGTGTTTGCAGGCAGCAGCTTTATGTGCTTCTTATCATTTCAGTGAAATCTGATTTTTAGTTTCTTACAACATGAAACGTGTAAAAACAATATAGTGAAGAATCAGCTTTCATTTGCTGCTTCAACAGGTGCACCGGGTCTGTTTGCAAGCTCGTGCTGCTCTCCGTGAAAAATCAAAGTCACGTATTTTTACCTTTTAAATTCCCGTGCACACAGTGCAGCCAGACACACACGAATGGCCCTCAGACTCACTAACAGCTCCTTTAAAAGTGACCGTGAGCTGGTAAACAAGCCGGGAGGACAAAGTTTGGTGCTGTCCTGTATTTTCAGCTCAGTTGAACAGGCTGCCTTTCTGTGTGTGTGTGTGTGTGTGTGTGTGTGTGTGTGTGTGTGTGTGTGTGTGTGTGTGTGTTGTGTGTGTTTGTGTGTGTTTGTGCTGAAGGGAGAGGAGGCAGAGGGAGTGTTGGCCGGCAGTCCTGGGAGGGTCATCACTGCCTTATTACTGCCATGTTAGTGACTAGCAGCTGAAGATGGCTCCGCTCCCTGCCCCTCTGCTTGGGAGTCATCCAAGACAGCGTGCTCCAAAAACAGAGCGGCCACTGTTCACTTCTCGGATAGATTAAGATGTTATTCCACTGCTCGATCTGCCCCTCTGTGTCTCTGCAGCCCAGATCTACCACACGGCCTCCTGTTCCTCAACATCTCCAGAGGCCTCGTTGCTAATATCATCTGGGAGCAGACAGAACAGTCCAAGAGCACGGGTGCAATGTGACAGCAAGGTTTTCATGCTGCTGCCTGCATGGGTTCAGAGGATACGATGTGGCTGAGGGTGAGTGTGTGTGTGTGTGTGTGTGTCACTGTGATGACTGCATGCATCTCTAAAGCCAGATATTGTGCCCAGTTTAGATTTAAATGCAAACACAGCCAAGACTTTGGCTTCCCCCAGAGGAAAAGAAATGCTTTTCTTTACTTCAAATTGAGTTTCTCAAACTCTAATTTGTAGCAACCCTTTGATGAACAAATGTTTTCAGACTATCCTGCTATAATGAAAAGGGAGTGAGTGCAATTTTAAACAATCTGAAGCCCTGAACCCTCTCTGACTGTAAACTTTAAAAATTAAACTTTAGAATTTGTATCAATTACACTTTCAAGTTCTGACAGGGCCTTAAATAACAGCCAGGAGCGCCGGCTATGGAAAATGTTTACCACACCAGATTCATTTCCACTGCAGTCGTCTCCTCTGCTGCTGACATCAATTCCTCATGTGAGGCATTTACATTTTCAACAAATACACACCGAACACACACTACTGTCTCAGGCGCTCCCCTGATTGCTGAGGTCAATGAGTGTGCATGTTTGTCAGCTCTGATCGTTAATGAAACGCTCACACAAATACAGCACGGGCAAATATTTAGAGGCCAGCCTGGAGATTTCATCACAGACAAATGTGTGATTCTTCAGGGAGAGCTATATTTCTTTATTTGCCAGGATACGGCATACACTCAAGATCAAACTTGTCTGGGCTTGATGAATGTGGAGGAGAAGGAAGTATACTGCCTTTGACCGATAAGCAGTGTGATTTTAATTTAAATCATATGAATCAATGTCTGCCCAGAGCAGAAATAAAATATATTTAAATGAAACCATCTGACTCTAATTGATTAAGAACAATGTTCCACATAGTAGGTCTAGAATACCCTTGTTTTGATACTGATTTGATTTCTATGTGTTCATGTATCTTAGCCCCAGTTTGGGCCTCTCATGTGTGGCCATTGCATTGAAGTCACAGGAGGGACGCCCACCCCGAGAGCAGCGGCTCGGTCTCACGGCAAATCACAACAAGACGGAGAGGAAATGTGATCTGTTTGTTCGTGCGCACGGACACGAGCTGTTTCTCTGTGCCCGTCAGAACAAATGTGAAACAAATGTATTTCAATCCGAAGTATGCTTCACGCTGCCCCACACGCTTCATCTAAGACGGCCCCCTCATGGAGCCCATCGCTGGGGGATCCCTGAAAAAGGAGCTGGCAAACATGTGCTGAAGTCCGGATTTGGCCTCACCGAACAGCGAAGGGTGAGAGCGCCTCCACGTCCGAGGCCACGGTTCTCAGAGCGCATGGATCTGCTGTGACGTGGACGCTGCACTGATCTGTGGTGGTGAAAAGAGAGCTTGGCGTGAAGGTGGAGCCGCGCATGAACCCATCGATCTACGTTCTTACCCTCACCTGCGGTCACGAGCTGTGGGCAGTGACCGAGGGAATGAGATCCAGGATGCAGGTGGTGGAAACGAGCTTCTACCCAAGGGCACCTGGCCTCGGCCCCAGAGGTAAGGCGAGGAGCTCAGAGGAGAGCCGCTTCTCACTCCACATAAGGAGCCAGCTGAGCGGCATGCCTCTGAAGTCAGGTGGCAGAAAATGTCTGCATGAGTTTGGATTTCTGGTCCCTAAACCAAACCAAACACGAGTGAAAAATGAAACTTGGTCCCGGGTGGGAGCTGAGCTGCAGTTTATTAGCTGAAAGCCACCACCACCTGCTGTCCCGTTAAGGTGGACGTAAGGTGAAGCCTTACGGTTTGTCTCCACTCATGAAGTGCTGTCAAAACGTGCTGCAGGTGTTTTTCGTGTCAGCCTCAGAGAACAGAGGCAGGTGTAGGCGGTGCTGTCTGCCGAATCCAGCAGATTCAGCCGTTTGTCCCTTCGTGTAGGACGCCGTGTTTTCCACGTTTACCTTAACTGCCCTTTGAGGCGTGGAGCCTGTAACCAGAGCGGAGGTGGAGGGTGGAGACAGCACATTTTAAAAACGTAGTTAGCTGTGCAGGGAGAAGTTAACAAATGAGAAAAGGTTTAAAAGGTTTCTGAGTGTGAGCAGCATTAAGTAACTAAGCACTTCCTTCAGGTAAGAGACGTGATGCTTAGCAGGAAGCTCTGATTAGTGCTCATCATCACTTACATACAGAGTAAAAGTGTTTTCCCGAAAAATAAATCCAGTCAGAGTCAAACGTGTGAATGTTATCAGTGATTAATTAAGTCCTCCGTCAGGGCTGTGGCCCAAACGCCAGCTCCTCCCTGGCCGGCACATCTGGATGTTGTCATGCTTTCAGGGATCAGAGTGTTCAGACACTCCAGCTCGCCGTCTCCTGTCCTCTCACCTTTCCACCACAGTCCATATTTCCTGGATAGTGTGCTATCATATCTTACTATTACCTATCAATTGGTTTCTAATCGCAGTAACGAGGCAGCTAGCTGGCTGGTGACAGAGCGCTAACGGCCTCGTAGGGAACATTAAAGAGGCCGAGTTATGCTGTGGGCCGTTAACTACCTACAGGCACTGGCTAATGGCTGCAAATGACCTCCTCAGTGGCTATTAGCACATAATTAGAACCTGCAGACCAGTGGTGACCTCCGCCGGACACACGTGATTACTCTTCTCCCCATGTTCTCCCATATTTTCACTTCCTCTTTTCCTTTCCATTTCCTATAAAACCCTGCATTTTTCCTTTACAGACATTTTCTTCTTTCCCTTTCCTTTCCTTTCCTAATCATCATTTCCTTTCCCCCATCCCATCCTTGCCTTACCTTTCCTTTTCCTTTTCCTATCCTGTCCTGTCCTCTCCATGTCTTTCTTGTCCACTCCTCCTCCTCCTTCTCATCTCCTTCTCCTGTAATGCTGTAGGATTACATTCACTCCCTGGTGGGCAGACTACCACTAAAATTAATCTCTTTATGGTGCCCCAGTATACAACACTCCAGCATACTGCAGGTCCTGAGAAGCTGCCTTCAACACGCTGTGATTGCGTTGATAAAAACCGTTTGTGTGTGAGAAGAAACAGTCGGCGCCCCTCCTGCACCTGACCGAGCAGCTCTTCCTTAAATCAGCAGCTAATGTGGCTGAGCGGGGAAAAAAGCGGCGAGCAGCAGGTAAAGCGAAGGTGCTGCACGCCACAGAGAGCTCAGTCGCACTAACCTCTGCGTACACTTCTGCAACAGTCTCCTGTTACCCAGAACAAAAGCGACGCTAACTGGTGTCAGCTCAGGAGCGCCAGCAGAACAATGAGAAGGAATGTGCTGATTTTTGTGTGTGTGTGTGTGTGTGTGTGTGTGTGTGTGAGGGGGATGCAACACAGTACCAATGCCTTAAATTATCAGTGAATTATCTCTGAGCCTGTGGGAATTATGTGGGTTATTTGTAACAAGCAGTCAAGGACAAGCGAGCCTTGTGTTACAACTATGAGATGAATACTAAACAAAAAATAAATTCCTGGCAAACTCTTTATCTCTGCATCTCCTGGCCTTGGAAATAAGAAACAGGTACGTTTGCCTGAGTGCAGCTGAAGAAGCCGATGATGACGTACAGCAGAGAGCTGGACAAACGCTACTGGCACCGCCACCAGCACAGTAAATACAGCTGTTGTAGCCCCGACCGTGTCACTGGGTTGGCACAATAGCACAGTATGGTGAGGCTGAGAAAAGAGCAGCGATGCTCAGTCAGTCAGCATGCTCACAAAGAGAGGACCTGAGGGGAGCCGGGCTAGAGCTGCTGCAGGGCTCTGGCTACCAGACTAACTTTACTTCAAGCACAACAAAATCCTCACTTTGCTGTTCGTATATGACAGAAAGTCAGCCAGACTCTGAACTTTATTCCTGAGGCTTTTTTACATGTATGTCATGTCTGTGTGTTCGCTGCTTCCCCAGAAAAAACCTAAATGCCTTTGACAAACTGGCACTGCATTAAAGCAGGCAATCCATCCATCATCCGTACCAGGTTATCCTGAGCGGGGTCACAGGGTGGCTTAAGATTATCCAGCTTAAGGCAGGAAGTGCACAACCTGGACATGTCATGTACCGTGCCCGTTATAAGCCAGTTCATTTTCATCCTCGTGGATAATAAGGTTTATTTGTGTAGCACTTCTAAAAACCAAAGACATAACACACAAAAAAGAAACGTTAGATTTAAACTCTGAGGATAAATGATGAGGACAGTTGGAAGCAGCCACATAAAGACTCAGCTGCATCCTGGAGACAGAACCAGCAAGAATAAATCCACCTCCTTACTACCCAGGATATTATTTTTGCTACATTTGTCTGTTTGTTACCAACATCACAGCAAAGCTAACAGTCCGATTCACACCGAATGTACACGAAAGTTGGCCAGTGACCCCAGATCACCTGGTTACATTTTTACCATAATTGGGTCAAATGATGGCTCTCTTTGGCCCTCTGGAGTCAGCAGATGTGCCTGAAATCAAATCAGTGATTTAAGATGAGGTAGCACTGGGACGCAGCCTCGCCGAGTCTCTGATTCCACTTCACACTACGCGCCAGTTTTTAAATTGCGTTGACAGACCAAATAAACGCACAGTTATATCATTTAGGTCACGCTCCTTCCTGTTTGTCGCCGGAACAAACGGTAAAAACTAGCAGGAAGTGCTGCAAACCAACAAACAAATAAATAATAGTTTGTGTTACTGTGACGCCTGATTGTTGTGTGATAGCTGTACAGAAACACCAGAGGCACTGCCTGCATGTGAATTTAAATAGCTGCAAATACATTTGTTGTTTGCTAAATTTCTACAGAAGGTTTTGAAAATTACAACTCATGAAACTTCTAAGTTATAAAAATAGTTTGTTAAATGTGTTTGTGGTTTTCACAGTAAACAGATTAGAGTGTGTTACAGTGTGTCAGAATGAAACAATAACTGTACACGTGCTGAAAACATGACACCAAAGAGTTTTTCAGGTGAAATCAACAGTATTCACAAACACACAGTTACAGCCCAGACTCCACACAGGGCAAAATAAAAAAAATCATATCTCCCTCCAAACCTGCTGGATTCATCTGATATTTGGTACTCAGCTGTGGAGGACCAAGAACTGGATCCAGACTGTTCTGGATTTGCACACTGCTGGAATTTAACATGTTTTTGGCCACATCAGCTGAACAAGGACACGGCATCCTGACCGTCTCACTGTTGCTCATGGACATGTAGCATTTGGTCAGGATCTGATCAGGATATGTGAGGATGTGCACACACACACACACACACACACACACACACACACACACACACACACACACACACACTTGTTTTAAAATGATTCTCCCAAATGTTGGCACCGAGGGGACAAAAAAAGAAATCACACGCAGGGATTGGGTCAGGGTCAGGGTTTGGGCTTAGGCTGAGGCTCTGACCTCACAGGGTTAAAAGGTCAAGTGTTGTCAACAATTATCCCAAATTAAAGCTCACCCAGCCCGACCTCCTGCTTATTTTTGCTCTCTTTTCATCTTATTCCACTATTACTGACATCATGATTTCTGCATTAGGAGTTCTGACATATGAAAATAACTATATTTATTAATGATGCTGTCATTCTTCTTTCAAAGGGCGGCCTCTGTTCAGCAGTTAGTCTTAAATTGCCAGCTGGTTACCTGCTAAACCTCCAAACTTGACTTGACTCCATACTAACTGGCACAGCATGCATGTGGGATAAATCCTACAAGAAGCTCCACCACGATTATGTCTCTGTGATCCTCCCAGGCTGAGACCTGAGCTTCGCACACTGCCCACTAGAGGCTGAAGACGGCTACTGCGGGTGAGGAGAGCGTGGGTGGGAGCCAACGTGAGGTCAAGCCAATGGGGAGTATTCAGATATCCCAATTTCCTGTCCTGTGTCACCAGGTCTTAAGGAGCTGTTGTGGACTGTGTCATGAGTCTCACTCACACACACACGCACACACACACACACACACACACACACGCACACACACACACACACACACACACACGCACACACACACACACACACACACACACACACACACACACACACACACACACACACACACACAACCGCAGCCTGAATTCATTTGTTTTCATTTGCTCTCTGTCAGCAGTACTTTGCTCTCTCTGCTCACAGGATTTCATTCACTGCTGCCTTTTTATTTTATCCTGCACACACCTTTACTGGAGACTCACACGGCACGGGCGCAGCGGTGCTCATGCATGCGGTGTGCAGAGAGCACCGCTGCAGCATGGATGAGGGTGAGGACCGTGGCCTTGGTGTGGGCCAATTATGGTGGAAAAAGGCACTGTGTCCAAAAATAGCCTCCAGTTTGGATGCTGTGCCGTTTCGGGGGATTCCAGCCGAGTGTGGCGCAGCAGCAGCTGTGCAGCATGCTGGTCAAATGTTGGGCACGTGCACGGAAATTTGTACACTAATGCAGAGGCAGAAATGACATTCAGACACATGTGACGCACACACACACACACGCGCGATCCATATCACCCACGCACACATCGGAGTAAGAAAAGGTTATTGCTCGAGCACAGGTATAGAGACGCGAGAAAGAAAGCTTTAACCCATAAGAGAAGAGAAAGATGGTGGAAACTGCACTTCCCTGTCATCCATTTCCTGGAGATGGCTGCAAACCCCTGGACACACTTAATCAGGAAAAGGGCACACCTCCGAGTATCCATTCTTTTGTAATGGCATTATACCGCACAAGTAAGATTTAGAGATCCCTTAATGTGGCACAGTCTTCTGCATAAAAGTATATACAAAGGTTAATATTGCAATAATATGTTCCTGGAGGGCATTGTAATCATTATCTCTCTGGTGGTATCAATTAGAAGCACTTTACTGCAGGTAATGACTAAGATTCCGGTGCAAAATGACATTATTATTATTATCCCCATCTATAATTTCAGAGTGGATACACAAGACGTGGAGGGGAAAAAAAAGAGAAGCATAAGTTCAACCAAAGGTAGGCTTAAAAAGTGAGAGGACTTTTTATTGTTGGACTCGAGGAAGCTGAGCGGCGTGTTTCTACACACACGTGCACACGCGGGTGCAGCGCAGATTTCAAATAATACACAAATAAAAACCAGCATCCTCTTATTCATGGCCTGGCTGCATGTACCAGTTTCCTCAAAGTAGCTGTGCCTTTGCATGGGTGTGTGGGTACGAGGAGAGGGGGGAACCAGGCGAGACAGAGAAGAGATCTGAGGAAGAAAGCTTCAGCAACCTGGCAACAAATATTTGCATTTCTCAAAGCACAGGAGTGTTGTTCTTTGCTCGCTTCTATTTATCCACAGAGACAAAGTGAGGGGGAAAAAAGGTTTGAAATGTCTCAGAGTATGTGTGTTTGTGTGTTTGTGTGGAGCTCCAAATATTCACCCCTAAAATCACAGCCATGAATAATTAAGACAGAGGAAATGCTTTAGGTTGTCCGTGTCAGAGGAGAAGGCCCTCGGACTTTTGATTCAGCTGTTTTATATTTAATAAGCACATACAGAGCCTCTGAGGCGCCTTTTTCTGTTGAAGGATTTAATTGGACGTCAGTGACATCCATTACAGGGTTGTCATGGCGTTGACCTTTCCACGGAGGCTATTCATAACCAGGAAGTTACATGAGCCAGGTTGCTGCCTCCTCTGTCACACCCTCCGCCACGACGCTCCATCAGTCACACCATCTCTCAGTGATAAACCTCACTTGTGCTCATCGGCAGCGCCGCTCTTCACGTAATCCCGAGCAGGCTTCCTATTGTCGGTGTCCGTATCCGAACTGTGCCCTTAATGATAATTACTACGGGGGGAAGCGCCTGTCCCACGCATGCTACAAGTGGACACAGCTTTAACGCGAGAGGCCCAAAGAGCAGAGAGTCCAGATGCTTTAATTAACCAAAAGCTAAAGAAAATCCCTGCAAGTAAAGCAGAGGCTGATGGAGGACGAGATATTTGGTCAGTGTGAAGAATTTATAATAGGTCCCTAAACTTTCAGCTTAGAGGAAGCAGAGATAAGAGTGTAAAATAATTAAAACTACAACATCAATTTAAGCCAAGGCATGCAGTGTGCTCATGATACCACGCCTTATAATCACAACATTAACCTCTGTATATGCTTTTATGCAGAAGACTGTGGCTTTTGTTTGTATAAAGCCTTAAAGGAGGGTTCCCAAAGCGCACCCCGCAGGAACAGCGCGGTCCCGACAGGAACAGCGCAGTCGACAGGAACGCATATGTCCTGCATCCTCAGGGGTGCACCTTCAGCGAGTCTGTGGGCCCACACCGATGTCTGAAAGGACCAGCAGCAGCCAGCAGACACTCAGCTCAGTGCGGTGAAACGTCCTAACTCTGAAGCACAGCTGCGGTCAGGGGATGCCACCGCACAGTCCAGTGGACTTTTTCAGCTTTCCAGGTATTCCACACATCCCGTTCCTCCTGGAGGATCCCGAGGTGCTCCGAGGTCAGATGCAGATAATCTCTGCGGTGACTTTGGGCTCTTTTACGTGAAGGAGTTCACTCCTCTAATGGTTAACCTCTTAAAATCGACGCGAGATCGGGCGACTCAACGAGCCTGGGGTGGTTCCACATCGAACATCTGAAAATTTCATATGTGACTGAAATGAAGCCCAAACACAAGACACCATGAACCAGTCCGAAAGGATAATTACCAACACGAGTTAGGACTCACACAGCTGATCGTACCACACCTGTGGTTACGGGTAACTGCAGGTCTCAGAGTTTCTCTTTGAAATGATGTGGCTAATGATCATATGCATTGATTTTCGTGGCTTGTCTTTCATATTAAGAGTCTAACATACTTTATACATGGTAGGCACGCCCACTTCAGCAGCACACCGCGCGCTCCACATGATGGATGGAAGGGCAGCATTAATCTGCCCTTCAGGCCTGGTAGCTCGTGAGCTAGTTCGCCAGCCTCTTTGTAGCAGCTCATGAACCGGTCCTCCACCTGCTGCAGTCTGAGGTGGTGGATGTGGAGTCCATCCAACCAAGGGACGGGACTCTCTGAAGGCCGCATGAACAGCAACCCAGCCGGCGAGTCGGTCATTGCTGGTACTAGATGGTGAGGAGTGAAGTGTTCACTGCTACAGAGCAACGACTACAGGCTGAGAATATTAATATAGTCATTATAAAAGAGCCAAAACAAACAAACACATGTGATCTAACCGTATGATTTAAGGACACCTGCAGAAGTGCGCCCGCTCCCGACTTCCCAGTGAAACCGTTTTCCGGTTTGGAGTTTTTGAGCTGGAAAGTTTGTTGGTTATTTCTTCGCTTTCGGCGTTCTGCTTGTTCTGCTTGCTCTGCCTCAAATGGGTCCGATAAATATCATTTTAACAAAACAAAAAATAAAGTAAACACGCCACAAACGAGGCCTTTGAACCATGTGAGTCACCCTCTGAAATCACTGCTACGAAGGTGGACAGAGCGACGGGCAGCACCCCCGCTGTATATAATGTCTGCCACATTTTAACTTCCTCTTTATCCAAGCAACTCTCCTGTGTTTTGCGTATGCTGTCATTTTCCGGACTGTTGCCCGTGACATATGAAACGTGGAGCGGTGCACCTGCAGTTTGGGATCAGATAATCCAGTCGGCGCTCGGGTTAGCTGCATATCAAAGTGCCGTTTTCCAGACGCTGTTTATAGCGTGTGTTTATCTTATTGTCTGACCAGTGTTTGCATGAGACATCATGGAGAACATCACTCTTAAACTGAGCCACATTCAAAAACAAAATCATGAAATCTGATTAGAGCAGAGGCCCTTTGCTGGAGTCTCGGGAACATGCATATGTCATGCTATAGAACATGTATACAGAGAGCGGGTCAACAATAATAAAACGTCTCCCTGTGGCTGCATGTTGGCGAACAAATGTTCTTCCTCCAGATTCAGACCCAAACCTCAGACACTGAGCCAGGACATATATCCTCCCTCCACACACTGTTTACAGCCCAGTCCAATAGGTTTCTGCTAAATCACTGAACACGGCACGGCACCGGGGAGGACCAAAGACAATCTGGATGCTGATAATCTCCCACTTAGAAAGAGAATCAACAGTAAATAACCAGAGCAAGTTCATAGCAGCAGAGCAATAGGCTACGAGTGTGTAATGTGTAACTGAGCAATAACAGCAGAAAAGAGGGAGTTATAATCCTAAGTGTCTCCTATATTAGCGCAGATGAATCTAAAGTTAATATGAACAGGGGCGAGGTTATAGCACCTTCCTGAATGATGCCGCAGCGCGCCGCGGCACAGCGGAGCCCGCAGGCAATAGGCAGAAACATAAGAGAAATGGAAAGGCTGAGCAATTCACCCAAAGGGATTAGATTTTAAATAGATATCAGCCCATATATGATTTCCTCTTTCTTTCTCTTGTCTGTAAGTGGGTGTAATTTGGAGTGCGTAATGAAGGAAAAAAGAGCTATAGGTTAATCTCATTGACCTCCACACTCTGGGGACGACGGGTTATAGTTGGGAGATATACACCCATTTCCCCACCAGCGCGCACCGCCTGCCCTCAGAGAGGTAATGAAAGTTGTGAAAGTGACTCGGAGCAGGGGGAAAGAAATACAGTTGTTTCAGTATCCCGGTGTAAAGGACATAAAGCCTGAAAGGAAATCTACAGAATGCTCTCAGACCGAAGTGTGCGACTGAATTCGGCTGTAACGTCCAGCATTACGTGCTTTAACTTCGGGTAAACGTTGCGGAGCAGAGGCTGTCCAACACTGTGTAATGTTAGCTCTATTAACATCACAGAGACGGTGACAAAAATCAGGAAGGGAGCCAGGAGGGGGCTAAAGCTGTGTCTGCACAGGAAGTGCTTCACCTGCTTTTTATTTTCATCCATCATGCAGTCAAACAGGGTCCTGCACCACCTTCAACGTGATAGAACTGCACCTTTAACAGCTGGCGAGGACCTCCGTGAATACAAATTGCATGTTAAAGCCTGGACCATATTCAGGCTTTGATAGACAGGTCACACCTACGAGCCGGCTACACCTCGTCAGCCCTGCAACGGTCCCCACAACAGGCAGCATTTGAACTTTGCCACACGCGACCGCAGAGTGAATGTCTTTGGTGGAGCACAGAATCTGAAAATGGTGTTTAGCGCCATCAGCTCATGGCGGGGGGCCTGGGGTTTACCCTCACAGGGCACCCTAAGCCCCGCTCCCACCCATAACCCTCCACATCAGACTCTTTGGTGTGAGCATTCATGCATGTTGTCTTTAACCCACTACAGAAGCCACAATGAGCTCAATCACTACTTACTGTAATCCATATTACAATGTCATACTGCTGCCCTGTTATCATTTATTTATTTTCTTTATATATAACACCCATAGAGTCGAATGCATCTTCCTACTGCCAGTACATAGCCATGCCTAAAAGCACTTAAAGGCAGACCCTGGAGGCTCATAACTTCCAGGTTTGAAAAGCCGAGCCAGTGTGGAAGTGCCTTAAACCTGCCTTCATTTTAATGGCCACTGGGGGGGTGGGGGGTGAGACTCCCCTACATGCAAAAAGACTCGGGTCATTCTGAATCAAACACTGTTGTATCGGCCCGAGACCGAGAAAGGAGAACGATCCTTGTTGTTGGCCAGCGTCAGATCCTCTGTTCACTCATCACATCCACTTTTAGAACGCCAACCAGGGAAAAATGTTCAGCTCAAGGCTTCAAAACCGGACTTCACAAACCGACCAGTAATATCCCAGTAGCTACATCCCTCTTTGGTGGTAGGAGGAGAGTTTTTCTGTTATAGCCGATCATTTTGGACTTTGGGAATTCCACAAGTTCGCTCTAAAGTATCTACAGAGATAAGCGATGGTGCTTTGTGCTGAAATATTTTTAAAGCACATTTATTTAGAGGAAGGAGGTTAATGAAAAGCCTTTTGTTTGCTCTAACAGAGGAGTGGCTTAGGCTTTTGTGGATTAGGTCAACTCCAAAGAAGAACAGAAGCTAAACGCTATTCGAGAGACTCGTTTTTGACTTAAAGGTACAGTCAGTGATGTTTTTTTTGTTTCATAGAAAGAAAAAAAAAGAAGAGTTCATTCACTAACTGTCCAATAGTGTTACATCCACTACGAAGACAGCTTCACTAATACTGGCTAACAGCAGCTAACAGCAGCGCTCAGTGACAGAAAAGCTCAGGAACGCTTCAACAACTCACCTCGGCTTCGGCGTCATCGGACAGAAGTGAGCTTCCCTGGATCATCGATTTGTGTCGGACTCGTTTCAAAGTGTTGCGGCCTCCTCCAGAGTAAACAGACCCGGACACCAGCTGAGGTAACAGCCGAGTGACCGCCTGCACTCACTACAGATGAACGGCAGCCGGAGTCGTTTTTGTCCTACAGCAGCCACCGTAGCCAGGATTATGGGCTTGAAATGGGAGGGGTGAGAAAACAGAACTCAGTTAAATGCACTCCGCAGTCTACTGACATCTAGTGGTGAGATTTTACACAGTGCACCTTTAATGCTGTTATCATCCTGCTGAGTGGAATGCTATGAGAAAGGTTAACCATGAGTCTGTGGTAAAACCTACTTTACTAAACTCTGTCCAGAGTTCAGGTTAAATAGAGATAACTCATACATCTGCAGGAAAATCTGGAAACAAAACCTAATTCAAAAGACAGCAGAGTAACTAAAGGTACACACACATTTGGGAGGGGTTACACAGCACCAGGAGAGATTGGGGTGAACTCAAACAGGTACCAAAGAAGGTGGGAAAAGAACAAAGGAGGGAAGTAAACATACAGAAAATCACACGAGGAGCTAACCTTCAAAATAAAACAGGAAGTAAACTGAAACAGGGACAGTCCACAAAAACAACAGGAAGCCGGAGGAAACGCACTCTTACTAAGACGTGCACACAAAGAGCACGGCTGTATCGAATGTATGAAAGCTATGACCAAATGCCGTCATAAAAGTGCCACTGCCCTCAGAGCAGAAGCCATGAAGCTCCTTTAATGGGATAAGTTCAGTCCCTTTGTGCGGCTGTGTGATAGCGTCACAGGTTTAAAGTTCTCGCCGGCCTGCAGAGAAGCGTCCTTCTCGGTGACGTTACCGGCTTGGCTCAGGTTAGAAGCAACACACAAAGGGATCCAGTCGAGGGTGGGCCGTCCCAGTGAATGTGACTTTACTGTGGGGTGGGGGGGCTGGTGTGTATTACAGATGTCCTTAAGACAATAAAGTCAACTCTTTGTCCTGTGCAGAGATACGATGGCCCGTGTCCCGCTAAGCTCCTCATCTGATGATCGCTGTGCGCGTTCAGTGCGAGTCTGTGTGCGTTCTCCTTTCCTGCGTGAGTGTGCACGTGTAGATGTTTGTCAGCTCCCACTGTGTCTGACTTTGTAACTATATCTGCTCTTACCTTCCCATGGAAATAAATAAAAGCTCTCCTGCTACTCCCACTACATAAAGGGGAGGCATGGCTCACATAATCGTTTGAGACCGGGACAAACTGGGTCCATTGATATCTGTGTATTTATTACGCCTATGGCAATATAAGGCAGAGCAGAGTGAGATATCAGCTTACCTTGAGCGCCGCGAGACAGAGAGAGAGTTTAAGATAAAGGATATTTAATATCCAGTGCACACCGGCAGGGGCCTAAGCCTCTAATAGCACTTGGGGTTTCTGAGCAGGTAATGCCTTCATCTTTGTCTAAACACACTTTTATGGACTTTAACTGTAATGATATAAAGAGAGAGGGGGTCACAGATAAATGTAGCGTAATGGCTCAAAGCTGAAGATTAGCCATGTATCATGTCTGGGGGATAATGCTTCAAGGCAGTTCTTCCAAAAGGTGTTATCTGCAGCTGAAGAAAGAAAGAGGAAGACACGCACACACGCACTCAGACACATATATTAAATAATGACCTCCTCCTCCTCCTCCTCCCTGTCTTCTTGCCTGCCTTTCTTTTAACAGTGCTTTGCATTTGTCACATTGCGTTAGAATCAGTGGCGAGGACATTTGTGCTGTGAATGAAGCCAACGTACATCGCTGGCGACAAACATTACCGGGGTGATGCACCTCCTGTGTTCTAGGACACATTACCTTTGCTTATTTGGTGTCTAAATGATAATGAGAATTCCTGTGATAACCTATATCATTTACATCTGAATACGAACCTTAAAAAAAGAAAAAGGTATGCAAAAGACAACGGGCCGTTCAGATGGCTTTTTATTCTGGAGATCGATCAGGTGGCCTGCACATCCATTAAGGAGGAGGAAGAATCAAACAGCGGTTAACTGGGAGCGTGAGTGAGTGAGGGGAAAGAATAGTGTTGTTGTCCTAATTATGCACTGGGGTGATGCATTATTTACCAAACCAGCATACATCGGCAGGCCTGGATATGAGTAAAATAATTTATGATATCTTCCTCTCCTGCCTTTTCTTCCTCTGTGTGTCCTCCACACTCCACCCCACCCCTCTTTAAATCAAACTTCAATAAAATCTGCCACCTCTATTCATTTTGCACGACGCCTCCCTGAAAGCCGACCAGGACAGAAGGGATATGTTTCTCAAAAAAAAAAAAAGTCTTCCCGTAGTGTGCAGGGTCAAAACAACAAAACAGCAGCAGGGAAAAGGCGGCAGCAAGCTATCACTCCATAACTCACCCCGGGCCGCTGCCGCAGCCTTAAAGGAAGCCACACACTGCAAGGATTCAAGGTTCGACTCTCGGTGTTTGTACGCGTAGGCAGAGGCGACACACATGCACTCTCTCCAGTATGCATGTGCCGCCCCTGGCTAATGAGCAGATGCAATAAAACATTTGTAAAGGATGGGACCATCCATCATATTGTGTGGGGCGCAGGAACGAGACTAAAAGCACAGAGAAGAGTCCCCAGCACAGGGCAGGGAGCGACCGAGGGAGAGGAGGGGGATAACTAAATTTATATCATATTCACACTGAAATGTGACCTCGTAACGACATCAGTGAAATTCAATCAAGTCCTTGACTCAGTATTACTTAAGGTAAACCAGTGTCCTTCCTGATGTGAAATGAGAAAATTTAATACAGTGTTGTTGTTTTTTACTACTGATTGAAGTTTGGATGCAGTTTGTGTGACGGGAGCCAAGCGTCCAAAAGGATTTTAACAGAGTAAACACCAACTATTTGGATTCTGCTCAGCAGCAGCAGCAGCAGCAATATTTACTGGGAGAAGCAGCAGTGATATGAAGAGAAACAGAAGCAGCTCTGAACAGGCAGCAACCTCCCAGGCTGGAAAACGAGGGGAAAGAAAAAACACACTCCAAAAGCTGCAGTTCCTCTGCAGTCCAGCAGAGGCGCCACAGTGAGTCCCATAGACTCCCATGTTAAAACTGTCCAGCAGAAATCAACATGTTTACAGCTGATACAGAAACTGCTTTGGTCTCTGTGGATAATTTCCCCCTTAATAACAGCTGTATGGGGTGGGGTGGGGGGGTTTATAACTCACCTGTTTAAACTGGATTAAAGTTTGGATTATTAGGGGCGTGGCCTCTCTGACTGACAGGCGGCTGTAGCTGCTAGCTGTCTGCTAGGCTCCACCTCAGCTAACTGGAGTCCCTGAACTGGACCTCTGGGCCGTGTTTGTGTTGTTGGAGCCTGTTGGAGCCTTTTTACTGCAATTATCTGACCAATAATATGGCTGCTGTGGCTTCACTGGACTAACAGACCATCCAAGAAGGCGGAGCTCCAGTCTGCTGAGTGAGATTCTTTTTATTTGGATGGACCAAGCAGGGATCTGTGTGTGTGTGTGTGTGTGTGTGTGTGTGTGTCTTTAGATACAGACCAGGCTCGCTAACGTTAGCTGATAACTAGCACGCCACCCTCTCCCTAACGTGACGGCAGCCAAAATGCCAAAACACTGAGGTTTTTAAAATGCAGATAACTGTTAATAACATTATTGAAATAAAGACGTTCAATTCAATTTCATTTACATCACACCAACAACACAACAACAACAGTTGCCTCAAGGTGAATCATATTGAAATGTAGAATAGAATAAAATAGAACTTTATTGCTCGTTTGCAGGAAATTTCTTTGTTATAGCAGTGATAGAATCTAACTCTAATACTACACACTATAAGATTTACAATATGAAACCTGCTGTACATACAGCTGTGCTTTAAGATTAGTGTTTAACATTAAGGAGTCTGATTGCAGCTGGCAGGCAGGACTTCCTGCTGCACCCGTCCTGCACCCTACAACTACACATCAAATGTAATTTTCACCTGTGAACATCCACCAGGCCACAGGAGGATTAGAGGCCTGTTTGGAACAGCCAAGTAAAAAAAGGCTTTAACAGAGAAAAAGAGCCTTTGTTAGAAATCAGTTTCTGAAGCACTGCCTATTTAGTGTGCAGCTAACACAAAACCTACACCAGCCCTGGATGTGCTGATCCTGATGGATCTCAAGAAGTTAATGCACCAAAATTTTAATAACAAACCTAACGTGATTTTCTGATCTCTTCCCTGAAGTTCAACAATGTCATTTTGTTTCAATATAAAATAATTAGCGTGCACAAACCTCCCCGTGAAGGGACATCTAGCACACCTGAGTGTAAGGTAAGGTGTTTCACGCCAATGCCCTTCCAGACATGACCCTCCCATTTATCCAGGCCTGGGACCGGCTGGGTCTGTGGTGGATCTTTCATGTGTAGGAAAGCGTGTTAACCACCACACCACTGAGCCAGTTACCTAGGTAATCTAAAGTAACGTCAGCATTCATTTTGCATTTTGGAACTATTTTGACTGCTACTAGATCGCTATAAGGAGCTTAATAAACACCTGAATGCTCGCTGGGGATTGAATTTCCTGACCGACCCGTCTCGCGTCAGCTGACCACTCCATCGTGTCTTCCAAATGTGGTCACTTCCGGCTCCAAAAACAAACATGGTGGCAGTCACACTGCTAACCCTGAGGCTACAGAGTGTGTCCACTAACCAGTGGGTGACTTTACAGCAGCAACACGCAGAAGCATCATGACTGGAAGGCTTAATGACGGCAAAAGCAGTAAAACCATTAAAACGCTTACATTAGTGCGACTCATCATCAGTGTCAGCGAGACTGATGCTAGAAACAGAAAAATGATTTTAATTACCAATTAATTAACAGCATGAGCCTTCCTACATGTTATCAGATATATCATCAGCACAAAGGTAACGCGCATTTAAACGAGACTGTCAATAAGAAACACTGCCGTCAATTACGAGCAACGAGACAATGAGAAGAAAAGAAAAAGTTGTGACAATTTTGCTCTGATCAAAGCAACTGTAGCCACGGGAGACATGGATTAACAGCCATTTAATGATGAAGTAAAGTTTGTGTTGTGTTGCGCTTGTTTGGTGTTTGTTTGTCTATCCCATCCAGCTCTGAACAAGACAAGCTGGCAGGGAGGATTTCTTTTTTTCTCTCCCTCGTTTTTTTTTTTTTTTTGCTTACAAACTCGTGGGTGTGTTTGATAGAAGGCATGAAGGCATGCAGGCACAGTGCTGCCTGTTGAATCACATCATCAGCATCAACAATGAAAAAAAAGGAAAATGGCAGGCAAATATAAATGAATATTCCTCACCTGTCTGCTCGTGTTGACTCCTCTTGTTTGGATTTCACAGTGGGGAAAAAAATAAAGGCGTATATTTACTTTTAATTGAAAGGAAATTAAAGACGCATCCACATCCGCATGTGACAAAGGAAGATCACAAGGCTCGGGAGTGATGATAGCTTTTGTTTAAGATGGATTTCATAAAGAAAACCCCCCACTGATAATGATGAAAAAAAATCTTGGACATTTCTCCAAATACAATTACCTCGGCATCACCTGATTCAATCAGAAGCATTTGCATTCTGTTTGCATGCAGTGTTCCGTGAACCGGTAAACAAGGCAGGCAGAATAAATCTGATGTGTTTTCATGCTTATGGTTGCTCCTCTGTTTGCTACATTTTATTCCAAGTATTTGAATTTTTATGAATTGGTAAATAACTGCGCAAACATACGCATCGCTGTGCGGATGGATGTTCTAAAGATGCAGGGGCATATTTTTGCAAGCCAAAAAAGACAAACTGAGAATGTAAGTTCATGTTTTGAGACAGATGTTGTTTGGCCAGTGAGCATGGCAGATTAATATTTGACTGTGTCTGATGTGTACTTAAGAATGTATCAAAGGAGATGCATCATTTTGGGGCCTAGCAGAGGATGCTGCAGCTGGCACGATGACAGAAAGCATAAGGCCGCACTTGGCAGCAGTCAGTCATACACTTACAGCCTGGATGGTTGGACAGAAATGCAGCGATTACACCGAGGTCGCCTCTAATCCCCGACCTTCTTCTCTCCCCGGACACTTGGAAGTTAAGTCTGTGAGTAAATTTCTCACTCTGCTCATCTTTTCACATCCTGTGGGTGTCAACTTTGAAAGGGCAGGTAGGACCCTGGTATTAATCAGGCTTTTGGTTTTAGCAGTCAGTAAGACAGACTTCATGGAACCGAGGTCCTGCTCCCTGCTCCCAAATGTGGACAGAGAGAGCAGATTTCTCCCATATTGGCTTCTCTTCATTGGCTCCCTGTTAAAACCAGAATCTAATTTAAAATCCTTCTCCTTACATACAAGGTCTTGAATAATCAGGCCCCATCTTATCTCAAAGACCTCATAGTACCATATCACCCCAACAGAGCACTTCGTTCTCAGACTGCTGGCTTACTTGTGGTTCCTAGGATACTTCAGAGTAGAATGGGAGGCAGAGCCTTCAGCTTTCAGGCCCCTCTTCTGTGGAACCAGCTCCCAGCTTGGATTCAGGAGACAGACACCCTCTCTATTTTTAAGATTAGGCTTAAAACTTTCCTTTATGATCAAGCTTATAGTTAGGGCTGGATCAGGTGACCCTGCCCTTAGTTATGCTGCTATAGGCCTAGGCTGCTGGGGGGTTCCCATGATGCACCGAGTGTTTCTTTTCATTCACCTCTTCTTACTCTGTTTATACTTCACTCTGTATTTAATCATTATTATTAATCTCTGTCTCTCTTCCACAGCATGTCTTTTGTCCTGTCTCTCTCCCCTTCAGCCCCAACCGGTCACAGCAGATGACTGCCCCTCCCTCAGCCTGGTTCTGCTGGAGGTTTCTTCCTGTTAAAAGGGAGTTTTTCCTTCCCACTGTCGCCAAGTGCTTGCTTATAGGGGGTCATTTTGACTGTTGGGTTTTCTCTGTATTATTGTAGGGTCTTTACCCACAATACAAAGCGCCTTGAGGCGACTGTTTGTTTTGATTTGATGCTATATAAATACAAATTGAATTAAATTGACAGAGACAGTATAAATAAGAGTAACATAGCTGCTGCAGAATCACCTATATGAAGCCTCATCGCTGCCAGAAGAATCTCTCTCACACACACACACACACATCTATGCAGTCCAATGAAGCGCACAGCAGCCATATTATTGGTCAGATAATTGTATTCAACTGGACCTCGCTCCCAACCACAGCTCGCAAAGAAATCACACAGCCTTGGCTTCTCCACGGCCTCCTGCACCGCCTCGCACTCCACCCACAATCGGTCGCACCTTGGTCATTTCATCCCACTTCACATGACTGCAGGAGATTCCATCATCTGGAACATCAGGATGAAGATTTATCCTGGTACCCAGAGAATATATGGGACCATGCTAAATTAATGTGGGTTGTAGTTTATGTGGGAATAAATAATATCAACAGTCTGAACTGTTTAAACAAGACTTTCTCCATCTGTTCAGGGTTCTGGAGGCTCTGAGCTGCCACACTTTCATCCCAGGGCAATTCCTACTTTCTTTACCGGGGCGGGTCGTTTCACTCACCTGCTGAGCTTGCACACCTGGCACTCGTCACAGTGACTATGAGGTAACTTGTAGAGATGACTTTACGGCGGGATGGTCTACACCCTAACAGATTCTTGCATGTTGTAGACAAACACATCTTGTGGTTTACAGCACGCACATGCTTCATCTTTCTCCGGCCGCTCACATGTACCGGCCAAACGCCACATTCACCAATCAAGCACCACTCCCTCGGGTGACCGGTCCAGCAGTATCTGATGTCCCCCCGGTCCAAGCCATTCTTAGGGTTGTTCCCCCAGTCTAATTACCCCTTACAATAGGCATGGACCTGCAAATTCAGCAACTCATTTTAATAGAAACTATAATTATTTACTTCAACAGAATGACGGCCATATCCCCCATACCCCCTGCAGACTGTATCTGCTCCCAGACCTCCTACAAATAAATGAATTACCAGCAAAAAATGTTTTCAGTATAACTTCCAACTGCACCAAAGAGTAAAATAGTTAAATGTGGATTATTAAACATTAGGTCTCTCTCGTCCTTGTTAGTAAATGATTGATCAACATATTGATTTATTCTGCCTTACAAAAACCTGGCTACAGCAGGATGAGTAGGTTAGATTAAATGAATCAACACCCCCAAGTCAAAACTGTAACCTTTTTGTGTGACATGGTGGTGTGGTGGTCAACTGTCTCCTCAAAGCAGGAATCCAGATTCCTGAATGGAAGAATCAGTGGACAGAGAAACAAATATTCACAGCCGTCCGACAGACATAGTAAGTAAGTAAAGAAACTCTGATAATTGCCATTTGTTTTGAGTCTTTGATTGATCTCTTCGAGTGGACTTCAATAGTTACTTCCTCCAAACCAGCAACATGTTTATTAGATCCCATTCCTACTAGACTGTTCAAAGAAGTCCTTCAATTAATTAATACTTCAATCTTAAATATGATCAATCTGTCTTTATTAGGTGGCTATGTACCACAGGCCTTCAAGGTGGCAGTAATTAAACATTACTTAAAAAGCCATCACTGACCCAGCTGTCTTAGCTAATTATAGGCCAATCTCCAACCTTCCTTTTCTCTCCAAAATCCTTGAAAGAGTAGTTGTAAAACAGCTAACTGATCATCTGCAGAGGAACGGTTTATTTGAAGAGTTTCAGTCAGGTTTCAGAATTCATCACAGTACAGAAACAGCATTAGTGAAGGTTACAAATGATCTTCTTACAGCCTCTGACAGTGGACTCATCTCTGTGCTTGTCCTGTTGGACCTCAGTGCAGCTTTGATACTGTTGATCATAACATTTTATTACAGAGATTAGAGCATGCCATAGGTATTAAAGGTACTGCACTGCAGTGGTTTGAATCATATTTATCAAATAGACTCCAATTTGTTCATGTAAATGGGGAGTCTTCTTCACACACTAAGGTTAATTATGGAGTTCCACAGGGTTCTGTGCTAGGTCCAATTTTATTTACATTGTACACGCTTCCCTTAGGCAGTATTATTAGAAAGCATTGCATCAATTTTCATTGTTATGCAGATGATACCCAGCTTTATCTATCCATGAAGCCAGATGACACACATCAGTTAGTTAAACTGCAGGAATGTCTTAAAGACATAAAGGCCTGGATGACCTCTAATTTCCTGCTACTAAATTACCTTGGCCTCCAGTAACGCTGTGAGGAGTCTTTCAGTGCACATATAAAAACATTACTCCCTTCATGCTCGTTTGTCTTCTGTACCGCGACCCCAAGTGATGGACATCTGCACCAAAAATGCTGTTCCAGATCATTCCAACCAACTTTAACCTCCGAGTATAGCATTATATATCATGCATAAGTGATATGTTTTTGCCTCTTTCGTGTCTTTGTATGTGATAAGACCCGGTGACGGATACACCTTCTGCGTTATTGTTTGCTTCATTTAGGAGCAAATCGGTTTGAAGGTGTGCAGATGTCTCTCTCCAGATGTCCTGAACCTAAAGTAACAAGCCTGTTTGAAGAAGATATTTGTGTAAAAACTCACAGAGTAAAAGAAAAAAGTTGTCAGAAAAATAACGTTGTCAGTACAGTAACATAATATGTGTACTTTGTTATGTCCCACCTCTGCACAGCAGTATTTATAGCAAGCATTAGCTAGCACTAGCCAACAGAAGGTACTTGATACTTGTCATATCAAACCAAATAAGGCTTTAATTTAAAAAAAAAAAGCCCTGAACGGGTTTATTTCCATATAATATACGCTGAATGTTTTATGGTTAGAATGAGATATTATCCCTTCAGCTCCAAATCAAACACCACAACATTAAGAACTAATCAGAAAAGGCCATCATCACTGCAGCTGAAATCTTCATAAATCATTATGTAAAAATAAAATTACATATTGCACACGAGAAGATTTTAGGCTGTGCTCCTTGTCCTCTCATTATCTCACAGACTGTCCACCTCCCACTCGCAGCCATCAGACCACTCATCTTGATCCAGCTGCATACAGCAGCACATGAGAGGGGTCAAAGGCCAGTGCCATCATGAAACACTATCACTCCTCTTCATCCATTAACAATAATAAAGTGGTAATGATCATCTCGTTGCTCCTGACATCACCTCGCCTGACTGATATATGACCCAGTTCTAACTTCCATCCATCCATTTTCTTCCGCTTGGCCTTTTTAGGAACCTTTCCCAGCTGTCATAAGGCAAGAGGTGAGTACACCTGGACAGGCTAACACAGAAGCACAGGTCACCTAAGGTCACCTAAGGCTGGGAGGAAGCCAGAAAATCCAGAGAGGACCTACACAGGAACAGGGAGAACCTGCAAGCTCCACACAAGAGGAACCCCGCCGGCCAGTGGATTTGAAACCAGGACCTTCTTGCTGTGACGCGACAGCACTAACCACTGCACCACCATGCCGCCCCCACAGACAATTTATTTATTTTTAAATGGCCTGATTTAGACACTACACTAACCTGATGCAGAGACGCAACATGCCTCCATAACACATCAATCAGATATTTTCCTGTGTTCAGCTGCACTTCAGCTACAGAGTTCAAACAATAATAAGCATAATTTGAGTTCTCATATGTCCCTATAGGTTCATATTGACCACAACACAAACAAAACAATAAAAAACAGAGCTGGAGTGTATTTCATCAGCCGTCACAGCGGCACAATGAAGGATCGCATTTCATCGCTGGGCTGCAGGATGTGTTAGGACGGGTCAGTTTTTGTTAGCAGCTGAAATGATCCCGTTAGAAAAGCATCTGCTGGCCTGCAGTATGATGTCACCTTCACCCGGCTCGCTGTTAAGCCCCACCCACAGTGAAAGTGAACACAGAAGCAGCGCTGAAATTGCATTTTAGAAAGCCCCATCTCCGCTGCTCTCACCTGGTAATGGGCTACTCCCTGGCTAGCTAGCATTACCCAGCATGCCGTTCAGTCCATCCATACAGGGTTTCCTGCATACGTGCACCTCTGCACACGAAGGCCAGTCAATAACAAAACGTGAAACAAAAAGGAAATCGATTTCTTTGTGTTCACGGGCATGAAACCGGATCTTTTTCTAAACCCAACCCAGTAGGTTTAACCACGCGACATATTTTTAACTGATGACACACAGAAAAATGACACAAAAGAAGAAGACTGTGAGGTTGCATGCGAGCTTCACCGCACCTCCAACCCAACAAATACGACCATATTTAACCTCGTTTACATACAGCCATGAAGGATTTGTCCTCGATTAGCAGGTAAGATGGTGTTAGATCGGGACATTTCCTGCTTCTGTGCTGCCTTTTTAAATCTAATTTATAACTGGAGCTGCTTTAATGTACAAACAGGGGTTAATGGGAACAGCAGGCTAATAAGATCCATTAGCTAACTTACTGGCAGAGGGTCAGCTCAGGCCTGTGGGGTAGCGGGGCTTGTAACCCTGGTGTGCTTCACAGTGCCGTGATGTTTCCCCTTTAAAAAGAATGAGCTGTGTGTGATTAATAGTTTCCACAGTTAGTATGAAGGGTAAGCAGTTAACAGGGGTCCCCTCTCCATCAGACAGCCATTATCACCTTATCGCCGGATTGTCACCTCCAGCTGCAGCCTGCAGGCCACCAGCTGAGGATCCCTGGACGTCAAACGATGGGCCCGCAGAATGGTTGTGATGCACATACACGAGAACATTCACAGTCATGCCTAATAAAAATTAAGAGATTTAAAAGTGACGTGGTGTGCAGGAACGCTCGTGTCTGTGTATGCAGCTTGAAAACAAGAACAATCGCACGTGTTTGTATTTCGCCGCGCACCCCGATGACCCGTGGCTACTCTGCTTCTTTATAATATGACACTTGCCTTTCAAGTTTAAGTCCCCAGGTAATGAGAAATAATAGGCCTGCAGTATACGGCCGGCAGCTTCAGAGAAGCGGTGGCGGTGAATGCTTCTGCTGTGTAATTGGTTCAATCATAAGACGCTCAAAGAACCGTTTTAAAGAAGAAAATCGAGTTTCTTTGAACACATTTTTTAAAAAATGCCATCTCCTTGGTTTCCGTGCACAGCCTTAACACGAAGAGTCACAAATAAGCACATATCGGGAGTGTTCTTCATTTGAAAAGCTGCTAAGAACATCACACGGCTTAAACACAGACTGTGGACGCACAGTGGAGGAAGCAGGGAACGCAGACGAAGGCACACCACTGAGATGTACTGTAATAACTAAGGAGACTGTTTACCCTTAATTGATATGGCCTTTCTTACCATGAAAAGAACAATTATTTCCTGCACTGCACGCTTCTTATGTGCACAGTAAGCTATCAACACAAAGTGCCCTGAATGAAATGAACACAACTCACCATCAGACTATTCCAGAGAAGAAAAGAAGCTGGCAGAGCCTTTTTCATCTTTTCTTCTTTCTTTCCCTCCCTCTTGCTATAAAAGCAGCAGAAACAGCTCAGAGATGATAAAAATATGGCAGAGTAATGCCAATTTAATATATCAATGGTATTTATAGGGCATTTAAGTTAATGACACATGGAGAGCAACAGCATAAAACAAAGAGTCCTTGTTAAAATGGATGCATACCACTTTGATGGCGCACTGCATAATTTTGTTGGAAGGCGTCCTTCTGAAAGTCGTCAGTGCCGCCCGGCACCACGGAGAACAGTTTTGTTGATCACACAGATCCGCTCTGCCGCGTCCCTCATCCGGCCCACGGTCACACTGCGTGAAGTCAGGACGGCGGAAATACGCCGTGATACGAGCCGGCCCGGCTCTGGGTCCGCACGGCTCTACCGTCCCCGAGCTGCAGGTTGTGCGTCAGTGCGCTGGTTCGGTTCAGTTCTCCTACACCTGAGTCAGTTTAGGGAAACACTCTGCACGTACAGCAGAAAGGGGAGATGATGGGACACTTTAGATGATGCATTTATTGCTCATTACTCTGTTGAAAAGGCCGATCTCTGGCAGCGTGCAGCCGCTGGCTGTGAGCACAGCTGCAGCTGCTCTGCCTGGCTGTGAGGAGCTGTGGAGGGTTACTGCTCCGACTTTGGCTGCACGTCTGCTTTTATCTTTGGTTCTGCAGATGAAGCCATCTGTGCTCATCTGTACCTGCAGTGCTTCATCACACTGCAGACGTGAAGGACCTCAGGAATAATGTGGCTTTAATAAAACGCACTGCATGTACTTAATGTTACACCCATTAACTGATGTGTCACAATAAGCACGGCTACAGCTATATCTGCGCTCTCAACAACGGCTATGTCATCACATGACCACAGTCACGATCGGCGTTATAGTCGGTGTCAATCTCAGTGGTTCACCCAGCTCGTTAGCAGAGCGAGAGGCCGGGTGCACCACGCACACTCGCACACACACTAACACACTCACCTACAGTCATCTCAGAATCACCAATTAACCTAACATTCATGTCACTGCACGAGGGAAACCACTGGGCCACAGTGCCGCATGTCTCCCTCCGCCTCAGGTCCTGGTCTGTCCTGTTCCAGCCTTTATAATAATGAGCTCAGTGAGCCAAAAGCTCAGCAAGCTCCAAATACTCAGTTTAGCCATTTTTATACTCTCGCATATGGATGATGTCACATATCCTTATACGGTCAAGCAGAAGCCCGCCCACCTCCTGTTCAAACCTACTGTGTGTGACGGGCAAGCAATCAGAAGACAGTTATCTTAAAAGGGGAGGGGCTAAAGCGGCTTGTTTCAGACACAGGACGGCCCGAGGAGGCGCAGAATCAGATAAAGGATCATTCTGAACATGCAAAGCTGTTTGGGTCAAAGGATAAAAACCCGGAGCTGGGCACGGGCCGCTCACAGACTGCATCACTGAGAATGTGCTGCAGCATCTGGTCCCATGGAAGCTGTTAGTGAAGAAGCTGGTGCCTTTTTTAGACATTATTCTCCTACTGCTGGAGTCCAAGCCCTCACAACATGGTGTTAACATGGTGACAGAATGTGAAGTAAACTGAGATGTGTGAAACTAAACAAGCCGGACGCCGATGAAGGCATGATTAGTGTCCTCTGGACATTAAAATGTTTACAGCAGGACACTAGAATTAATTAAAACCCTGACTCAGCATTTATGGCAGTGTAATAAAGCCGCTTTTGTCTGAGTGTTGGGTCGAGGATCCAGAGAGTAACACCGTTAATTCCTGTTCTCTGCTCTCGTATCCGAGGCCAGATTTAAGGGTATCACACACGTGAGACGTTCTCCTCGGAGCACGGCGCTGTGATTCAGGGGCTCTCCACCTTTAAACACTGTTTATTTTGTGGTGAAATAGAACAGGCAGTGCTGTAGAACATAAAAGCAATCAGTCTGTGTGATTTAACAAGAACCTGCGCCCATTAAATGAACTCCAGCGCTATTGGGAGAAAAACGATGCACAGCACATCAGCACTTTCCTCGCCGTCCCCGACACAAACCTGAGACAGGTTTCAGCTCGGGAGCCGAGGATGAGGAACGCCGAACAACATCACCGATGGAAAAACAATTAAATGAAATTGATAGAAAGATGAGGACAATTGCAGGGCGGGGGAGGCAGCGTGTGTGTGTGTGTGTGTGTGTGTGTGTGTGTTGCTGGCTAACTGTCTGTCTATCCCTGTTTGCATACCTCCTGGAGGCACAAATGTCAGCTTTGAGCAGTTTGTGGACTCCCCACTAAGCTCTTGGCCCGCTCCGATCCAGACTGGTTCTATCTTCTGGACTCTTGGCATGCCACGCAGGAGCTGCGGCCATCAATGTGTCATTCAAATGCCACGGCTTCACAGTCGCCACTTACTTCTTTGCTCATGGATATCAGGGTTACTATTTTGTGCTTGCACTTCTCTGCGGTGCTAACAGCATTCCCACTTTTCCATTCGCTGCACAGAAACCATCATTCCTGAATAAAAGAACAGGAAGCAACGCACGACATCCCGAATATCTCACCCCGGAATAACCGAAGAATTCTGAGGAGGAGGTCGCTGCTGTTCACCGATCCAGCTCCTCTCATCCCGCCTAGATTTACGTCTTAAAGGATTTTCTGACTGCCTGTGTGATATTAATGCTGACTCTGGATCAGGTCTCTGCAATCAGTCTGCAAACAATCACATCAAAATGGACGACGAGTCCTGCGTTTGATTTGATGACAAACACTCATAAAGCTTCAGTGAACAATTATTTTCGTCATTAATTCAACTCGTCGCCATTTCCTCCATTAATCTATAAAAAATAAAAACAAGGGTGAGGTGGACGTTCTGAGCACAAACAAAAGCCAGAGATTTTTAATTTAGTGCAACGACAAACTAAGATCTGAGATTCCTCCTGACTGACCGCCGCCGTTCAACCTTTTCTCTTCGCCGAGCGCGAAGGGTTAAAGGCAGCGAGGACTCGCAGGGTTACGTGCTGTGAGAGAAAACTGATCTGACTCGTGTTTCTGTTTCATCTCGGCACTAAATGAACAAAAGGCAGACAGAGTGGATGCTGCTAAATTATGAAGTGAGGAGTTTTGTTTGTGAGAAACAGGAAGTGCGCCGTCCTCACAGAAGGAGCAGCATTCCTTCAGGATCTCTCGCAGGCTCGTTTTTTTCAGGTCCAGTGAAGCCTGCTGCAGTAATGTGATGACGTAAATAATAAAACAGCAGCAAAATACTTCAGAAACGCAGAACCAACAAATGTTTATGTTTTGTATATGAGTCATGTGCCATATGGTGATTTAGTCATTAAAGTGTGAACATGATGCTGCGTGAGAAAGATACTTTCACGAGTCAATCACAGACACGCATGAGTCAAATCTCTCCTGTTGGAGGGAATTACAGATGCAGCCACTGGGATTTCTGCAGATTCCCACTTTATTCCCACACACTGACAGTGTCTGTAATACCTCTGTAAGTTGGGCCGTATGGAAATATCACTGTTTGTAATAAAACTGACCATTTCAGAATTTCTACATTTCTCCAAAAGCAGGTTGGAGGCCCTCAGTGAGCTGCAGCGTGTCTCACCTTATCCACGCAAACAGCTGATGAACAGCAGTTACTGTAGCTGAAGGAAACCTCGGAGCTGGGGAGGTCATCGGCGCGGGTCTGTTTGGACTTCAAAGCGGGGCGGGGTCACCCGCTGACCTCGCGCCTCTTTGAGGTGCCAGGATTTGATCAGAGCAGCGTTCTCAGGGAACCCGCTGACAGAGAGGTGAAGCAGCAGGTTACTGGTGTTAGCATCACGAGGACGCCGGTCACGCCGGCAGCTGGCCGCGTATCACGCTTTGCTCACAGGAGCATCTTTGTGCACGTGTTTATATATGCGTGGCGTTTACACGCCGCACGGCTACCATCGCGGCGACGAGCAGGTGCGTCTCTGCTCAGGTGAACCGCACGCAGTCAGACATATCTGAGGGTTTCTGAAATTTCTTCCAGAAATATTTCAGAGCCTAAAATTTAAGTTTGTTCTCTTGGATGTGTATTTGTATCTTATAGCTACTTTAATACAGTGTGCTGGTACAGGGAGCCGACACCAGTGTTTGAAACTGGGAGTATCTGGAGAATTAAAGCTTCTGAATTCATAAAGAAAGCACAGAAGTACTTTAAAGAAACACGTCGCTGCCTCACAGCCTCAGAGGGAGAATCTGCCTGCCTGCTTCATACCAGAGCCGAGACGCGAGGTGTCAAAGGGCATCTGCAGCTGCTGCCGGTGGGGTAAAGAGGACAAATTCACTTCCAAAATGCAAGAACTCAAACTCCCTTTTGCAGCGGCTTGGTGTTTGTCACCCCTTTTCATCGAGGCATTAAGTATTGAAGACAACTGCCAACAAAAGTGATGATGCCAAAAAAGAGAAGCAAAAATAAAGACACAGCTAAAAAAGTGCTGCTACTGTAAAACGCAGGTATTGTTTAAAGATAAAGAAAAAAAGCAGGAAGAAGTAGTGCGAGTGTGGAGCCGGTGGCAAAGAGAGGAGTGACAATGCTGCTGCTAAACAGCTTTGGCAGGAGATGACAGGAAGCGAGTGAAAGAAATAAACAGTGAACACACTTTGTTTCTGCTTCTTAAAATATCCTGTCCCGTTTTAAATCCTGACACTGCGACGGGGCTGTGCGTGGATAAGAGGGGTAGCTTTTCACCCAGCTCTGAGGCGACTCTCTGTTTCCTCCCCACAGCTATTACTACCATTACAATGTGAAGCTCGGGGCCCCTGCGGACTTGCTTTCTATGTAGTGCCAGCTCGCACTAAAGAAGAAGCCCACATGGAATAACTAATCCCTTTCAAACGGGTCGCGGCCGGCGCGGACATGACTTTGCAGTGTGTGAGCAGCGCATCGACGGGAGCAATAAGAGGAGGAGGAGGAGGATGATGAAGTCATATGCTCAAAGTTTGGTTTCAAAACACTCGGCCCTCTCCCTTTGATCCCCACTGCCAACCATAATAATCAGCTTCTCCTCCGAGTATTTATCAGATAGGACGCAGACAAGATTACATCGAGAGCAAATATGTGTCCCTATTATCCTGCCAAGGAAGGACTCAGAAGACTGACGGCAGCCGAGGTGACAGAGTGAGAGTCAGAGAGGAGGAGAGGGGGAAAGGTTGTTGTTGAGCTGAGACGAGCAGCAAAACGACAACTCATTATCCCAAAATCGAAAACATCCCGAGCACGCACAAACCGGCGCGGAAAGCCTGCACTCACACTGGCATCACATTTGTACACCACTTCTGTTTGCGTGCTCCGTCTCCGTCATTTCGCTTTACTTATTTATGGGACTTTACAAGTTCCTTGGCGGAGATGCAGAGCGTTGCAGTTTATGTCTAATTTAGTAAATATCCTTTCGCCAGTCAGGCCTGTCAGCCATTGTTTTTTTCTCTTCCCTCTGTTCTCCCCCTCATCTTCCCTCGCCTCCCCCGTCTCCGGTCTCCGGGTGACAGACAGAAATCAAGTGTGCGCGCATTCCCTCTGATTCGCGCCCTTTTGTTGTTTGTGGGCGTCACTGTGAAAGTTTAACTTCTGAACTGTGGGCCAGGTAACTAGTGCACGGTGCCAGGCTAGCTGTGTGAAGAAGTGTCAAGCCCTCATTGTCATTTAATGCAGAAGGGGGATAATAGCCTGCCAAACAGGCAGGCAGGCCGGCGGCTGCAGTCTCCTTTGCAGTACCCTTCGTTAGCGATCACAGCGAGGGAACCAGAGAGGCAGAAAAGTACGAACAAGAGCCAGAAAGATGAAATATATTTTGAATGTTTTATGGAAAAACAATCTGACACAAAGTAATATTCATCTCCTATGAATCCAATATTCTTTTAGGAACGATATTAGATGGTATCTATTATATCTTCCATTGTGTTCCCATCTGCCCTTTTCAGGATCTAAATTATGTGCATTAGTACGTAAATGGGCTAATGCCTGTCTGTATTTAGCTGGCTACATGCCGTGAATATATTCTCTGCTTCAAGAAGTAATTGGTAATTACAGTGGTCATTTAGGCAATCACTGTCTCCCTGAGATTCATGTCATTCTTAAAAATAACTAGCTCTTAACCTTTGACAGAATTCTACAGAAACTGTTCATCATCGCCCCCGCTTTGATTAATTTCTACACACACACACAGACAATGGGCACAAATATGCTCAGAAACAAAGACGGACACACACCTACAGTTTGCACCACACACACACACACACACACACGCCACCAGGCCATCTTCATCTGAAGAGAAAAAGAGAAAGCAGAATATCCCACCTCCGACACCATTAGTTCCATTTCATAAACACTAAGACTACACATATACACAGGTCATTTAACTGCTCTGCACACATCCTCCCTGCATCCATCCATCGGTCCACCCATCCTCTCTGCATCCGTCCCATCGGTCCACCCATCCTCCCTGCATCCGTCCATCGGTCCACCCATCCTCCCTGCATCCGTCTATCGGTCCACCCATCCTCCCTGCATCCGTCCATCGGTCCACCCATCCTCCCTGCATCCGTCCATCGGTCCACCCATCCTCCCTGCATCCGTCCATCGGTCCACCCATCCTCCCTGCATCCATCCATCGGTCCACCCATCCTCCCTGCATCCGTCCAACGTTACTCAAAGCATAAAAAATGAGAGAGGATGTAAATGTAACGAGGATAAATAAGTCATGTTATTAATTCAAAAATCAAGAACATGAATTCGCCTCGTTTTGAAGTTTATATCGATTTTGTTTGAAACAAAAGATCCTTAAATAGGTCTGTACGTGTAATTTAAGGAGTCCATAGAAAAGGTTCTTTTCAGACTCTGTCTCAGTGTTAGCATTCTGCACACCTCCATGTTGGTTTCTGGAGTGACCGTAAATAAATGAGACATGTAGCGCTATGTTAGCAGCTAATGCTAGTGCTGGCTAGCCTGGTTATCACCTGCATGCACAGACTGTACAGGAGCATCACACACACACACTACACACACACACACACACACACACACACACACACAGAGAGATACCTGCTGATCAGTAACACCCAAATAACATCCCAGAATCCCACTCAGAAGAACTGGAGCTCCGCCTTCTTGGACGGTCTGTTAGTCCAGTGAAGCCACAGCAGCCATATTATTGGTCAGATAAACGCATTAAAAATGCTCCGGAAGAGGTCAATAAAATATATTTCATGTAGCCAGCTTAAATACAGACAGGCATTAGCTCGCTGGATGAGCAGGCGACAATAGAGTAACCTGGGTTTGACTCCAGCCCTTTGCTGTGTGACCTCCCCTCTCTCCTCTTCACCAATAAAGGTGAAAGGTCCCAAAAAAGGTCCGGAGGTGGCCAGTTCAGGGACTCCAGTTAGCTGAGGTGAAGCCTAGCAGACAGCTAGCAGCTACAGCCCCCTGTGTCACCATCCACCCATCAAAGAGGCCACACCCCTAATAATACAAACTTTCCTGAAACAGGTGAGTTATAGAAACACTGTTTCTCAATATGTGGACTTGTGTACTTGTGAAACGTCATCAACTCAGTCAATTAATCAAGTTCTGTTCCAATTCAAAGTTCACATAGAGGCAACTTCGCTGAAAATGCGTGGATGTGTTCTTGCTCCGCCCCTTCTATCGAGGATGCATCGGTGGTGACTTGTGTGTACTTGGTGCAGCCAAGTATCCCAGAATGCATTTCGCAGGAAACTCAAACCCAGCAATGGTGGAGCAGACCGTCTAAAACTGAGTAAACGCTGAAATATTACTGCTTCTGTGACACAAAACAAACTTTTATGTTCTCAGGTGAGAATGTAGATGCGTAAACCTCAAATATCTGCTCAGTTTATCAAGATATCGCTTAATTGCAAAAGTGCTCCGATGCTTTCGGGGATGTCCGCTCGCCGGGCAGGTCGGGGCTCGCTATTCCCGGAGACAACGCCCGACTCCCGGCACATCATTTTCAAAGCCCCGCTGGTTTCCACCACTGAGTGGAAGTTAAACACAGATATAAGTCACTCAGATGACCTCTGACGGCTGATGTTTGGTGTTTCATTTGTTCCTGAGCAAATCGGTTTGGCTGAGATTAAAGGTAAGCTGTCATAACTGGATACTTTTAACTTTAATGTCTCACTGCAGAGCTGTCAGTATATTTGGGAATGAAGCATTCGCTCGTCTTTATTCCCTGACGTACAAATGTGCTACACTTGCTTTCACAGCGTATTCTGAGTTAAAGCTGACATTAAAAATATTTTACTCAGGGAGGAAAGCGAGTCTTTTCACCGGGAACGGGAACATCGCAGCAGCATGTTGATGCTGTTCATGGAGATCCTGCAGACTGATGCCAGCCCGCTCCAGAAATGATGGAATGATATGTTTTTAATATTTATTCGAGTCTATTGTAAACGCCATCTCTCTGTAAGTGTTGGGAGTCCTCTGGAAAACGTCATTTTAACCTTTGACCTGTTTGTTTGAGCTGTGTGCATGTGTATGATGTTTTTATTCAGAGATGAAGTTTTTAAAGCCGAGCATTTTGCAAAAGTGCTTAAAAACACTTTTTAAAATCTGTTTTTAAAGACCTCTAGTAAAATAATCGTGTGGAGACCTCCCGTACTTGACAAGTTTGTACTAGCAAGTATGCAAGTACAAACTCGCATACTTTAAGTATTGAGAAACGACCACGCTCTGGGGGCGGGGTCACTGCCATGCCACTGCCAAGCATGGCTGTAATTAGCACTGACCTCATCTAACTTTGGGTCCGGGGTGATCTTCCACAGACTCAAGCACAGCTGCTGCTGTTAGACCACCCTTTCTAACCGTTCTGTCATTTCACCACACACCACAGCCAACGCCAGCTTCTGTTTCCACCCGACTGCATGTCGTAGATCGTTGGTGAGTCTGCAGCTACGACCGACCAGGTTTCAGTGGATATCCGAGTTTCCACACATGGAGGCGGCGCATCCGGTGAGGAGTGAGACCGGCATCGTCTACTGCATCGTCCTGAGGCTCCTGAGGGAGAACGTTAATCAGAAACTATCTGACCACCAACACAGTCTGCACTCACCACCGGACACTCACCAGATTTCCCTCCCTGTAACTTTGTCCACTATGGAAAATGAAAATCAAGGCTTAGGATCAATGTTTCAAAAATCCAGCAGCGCTGCAGAGGCAAGAGGATGACAGCAAGGAGCCACAGTAAAAACGTCTCCAGAGGCAAGATGACCTCAAATGGGAGCTCGGCCACATTTAAATCAGGTGAGAGGTCAGAGAGAGAGAGAGGTCCGTTCCCGGCACTTGTTGATCATACCTCAGACTGTAGCGAGGAAGTTATGGATGAAGTCTGCATCTTCCTTCACGCTAACTTCAGGCAGGCAGAGTTCAGCATCAGTCAGGTAAACCTCTGTGACACTGATGTGGTCAGTAAGGATCAGAGGGGGGTGTTCATCAGCTTCAGCTGCTTTGGTGTTCATGAAGTCAACAACAGGTGCCCTAGAGGGGCAACAATGACACATCCCCCAAACAGGAATGGGTTCACAGGTGGAGGACGCTCACATTTTCCCCTCCTCATCTTTTCTGACTGATTTTGACTAGTTCTGCATTTGGCTAGGGTCAGGGTCACTGCTGGGAGCATGAGAGCACCTCAGACTGTCCAGGAGCTCAGTGGTGCCCTGGTGCATGGGAGGAGATCCCCCAGGATCCATCGGCTCATTAGCAGCCCCGACGCTGTCAGGTCCGCATACATTTCAGGGTGTCTTTGAAGTCAGCCTCTTCCATCTAACCGTGTGGCATCCTCTCTCTCCTCACACATTCCCCGGTCCGTATCGCTGCAGATATCAGCAGGAATTTTTTCCATTGAGATCTGGTGTGTTTTCAAAGTGATCATTTTTTGATTTTCCTTCCCGTTAGATTAGGGAAGCTGTGACACCACATCGGCACAGACGGCGTCATCGGCGTGTCCGTTTCCTCGTGACTAACATGACACCTGGAAAGCAAACATTCCGGTTTCTCAGTGCTGGAAGTGCACCTCCAAAAATTAAATCGTCAAAAGAAAACCATCAGAAATACTCAAATGAACTTTGCTTGCTTATTTGTTTGTCAGCCACAAATGAAGTAAATTATACAAAGGATTTATGGAGATCTACAGCGCACTCACACGCATGAAATGAAGCGCAGCTTCCTGAAGTGGATCAAGCAGGAGATTTTTATCAGTGGAAAGCGTTCCTCCTCTGCTCTGTTTCTCTCTCAGTTTAAACCAGTCATCTCCATGCATAATGACCCTCCACAGACAGTAGCAGTGGGTGGTGTAAAGCTGGTATTGTATGTGAGAGATCATCAGGTTGGAGATATTAGCATGGAAATACTGATGCCCTCCATTACGGCGCTCTCCTCACAACTCTTTTGCATCTTCACAGGCTTCTGTATGCAGAGAAATGTGTTGTTGTTTACCGTCACCCAGCAGCATATCAGCAATTTTAAAGTAATAAGCAGGCACAGGGTGTGTTTCATAAATCCTCCATATCCAAAGTAGTGCTTTTATGAATCTTTAATGTGAGAGCCAGTGACCTCCGTCTTTACGGAGGGAATAAAAAGCTTTTATTACGTTTAGGAAAACGTTTGAAAGGCTTTTGTAAAAACGTGACACGAGCGGTCGACTCCGTCAGCTTTTTGTTTCTGCAGGTGTTGAATTTGACTTCTTCAATACAAAATTGTGAGCCTGTTGTTCAGATTTGTCAGGTATTAAGCAGAGGAAGGTGGGGATTTTTTAAGGACAGACTGATGATTTTTGAATGCGATGTTTTCGTCCTCTCAGAGCACCTCGGCCTCGGTCGCTCACGCTGCTCGGTGTGACATCGTTCGGAGTTAGACACAAAGTTACACAGAGCGACTGAACCGAGTGCTCCTTTGGTGTTTGATGTTGGATCAGCTGACTTGTTCCTCGCAGACGGGGATAAAGTGTCTCATGAAGGGCTAAAAGTGCAAAGAGAATCCAGCAGCAGCTTCAGGTTTGAGTGTGACTTATTCTAATGTAAAAATGTGAAAACATCTTTGTTTTTGAGAAATCAGGCCCGAGCAGACTGCAAACCTACGTTTTATCCTCTGAGATAACACCGGTGGGTCCGCAGCTTCATTCACGTTACTGAGAGCCTGTGAGACCCTGAGGAGGACACCTCTGCAGGTCAGGTACTACAAGTAAAAGTGGTTTGGTTACATTGTGGCAGTCTGAAGCGGCATCAGTCCGTCACCACCGCGACCCCCCGTGACCCCCCGTGAGGCCTCTATGGGTCCCTCTGTCGCAGCCTTCATGGAGATGCTGGCAGAGAGGCCACGCTGTGTTTGTCTGGGGTGGTCGAACCCTGAGAAGAACTGCAGGTAGCAGACGTTTGTGAGTGAAAACAGGAACATGGCTTAAAGCAGCTCAGAGGAGGCAGGAGAAGAACTTCTTTAGTACGCTGAACCCTTAAATGTGATTTGCACACCTCATAATTCTTCCCTCCTGCAGCCGCTCAGACAGAAATTAAACGAAGGAGAGCTCCTGTGTTTTTAATGAGCCTGACGTTCTGCAGGTCTGATTCTGAGCTGGGAGTAATTTCAGGTTCGGTGTTTCAGTGGGTCTCTGTGGGCACACGAGGCAGGTCTGCACACTGTCTTCTGTTGCCTTCTACAGAGCTAATGTTACTGCTGACAGGCTGCCACATTAAAACTTAAAACTGATGGATCGCACTTTGCACCCTGAAACCTTCCAAACCTTCAACTATGAGCTAAAGCTGAGCAGCCTCCATAAGAACACACAGGACTAATGTTATCCCGGGACCTCCGGCCTGGGTGAAGCATGGACGATTTTAAGCACGACCCCGATGGCTCGCCGCTCTTTCGAGGCGGGCTGCCTGCTGTAGGCGTTATCGTGGCAGCCAGCGCCTGACAGCACACGAAAACCTTCAGACGTGTGAAACAAAAGGGCAGCCGGGACAGGAGAGCGGTTACAGTTTCACCAGACGCAGGTCCTGGGCTAGCTGCAGCAAGTGTCCGTCATGTGTTTTCCAAAATACTCCACTTTGTTCTAGAAAAGCATGACAAGCAGATTTGTGCTGACAGCTGACGGCATTAAAGGAGGTAAAGTCGAAGGAGCTGCTGCCTCCGGTCCCTGAGCCTCGACGTGTTTCAGCCTCTCAGTCTGCAGTCAGGAAAACCATTTCAGAGCACGGGACGTCCACTGTTAATGTTAATATCATGTAAATAAGGAGTTAATGTGTGTTTGTGCCAGCACTCAGTTTGACTTCACACTTGGATGTGACTCGGGGCCATTTCGCCGCGGCCATCGGACGCCATAGCGCCGATGCAGAGGAGCCGAGCAGATTTGCAGTGATGGATGTGACGGGGGATCATTTTAGCAGAAAGGGGGAAGAGGCTGCTCGCTACTCGGCTCGAGTTTAATGATTTCATTCTTAAAACATGCAGAGTGAAAACTTTTTGCATCATTTTCAGATGTTTTGGTCTAAGACCTGCACGTGAACACGCGCGCTCCTTCCCTGACGCAGCAGAGCGGGCGGAGGCTGAGGGCGGATGCTGCACGACGCTGCGCACGCCTGCGTGCTCGTCCCGCGCATTAAAGGAGATGACAGTTTGTGGGAGACACTGAGAGTTCGCTCTCCACTCAGCAGTTAAACACCAGCTTGAAAGGTAGAGCTACTCACTCGCCCAACCCTGAATCCCCTCTAGAGGAAAAAAAATCATCACTGATGGATATAATTTTAGAGGAAAAATGAGTCAAAGAGGCAGAGAGAGGATATAAAAGCAGATTATATTTAAGCAGTAATCAGGACAGTGAAGAGCTTGGGAGATTTTAATATGTTTAAATGTTCTTAATTGGGCTCAGAGTAGAGTGGGGCCCCCTGAAAGCATCCACCCAAAACAGTGCTCTAAAGGTAAAAGCAGATTGCCTTTTATTGAATTGTAATGAGAAGTGGGAAATTGGATGTTAATTCTGTCCCTGGAGTGAGAGTGCTCCCTGCGCTCGGTGCGAGGTGAAGCTGGAACGGGGTCGTGCCGTTCAGGTTGTGTTGCATCTCCTTCAGTTATTTAAGGTGGGGGCGGGGGTGGGGGCACACACTTAATAGATTTCGTGCTCGGCGATATGCGTGCCAAGTAACGGGCGCCGGTATTTGTGCGCGTGCCGTCTATGGCCGGCGTGATCGTGCTCAGAGCCGACACCGGTGGCACCTTATCGAGGCCTTGTAGGATTTAGACCCCAGAATTCCGGCTCCAAGCACACTCCGAACACACCCTAAGCCGTGTTTCACTGCAACTCCGGATATCATCGAGATTTCACACTGGGAAGGGAAATATTAGTGTGACAAACATATCTGCCAATACAAACTCGCATCAAAAAAAGGCATAGCGGCGACGCAGCTCAAAAGCAGCATTTCCATGCACCCTGTCCTTTTGAATTATAAAATCAGCTTGGCAAAAGAAGCGGCACCATAAAATTCAGCTGTGGTTTTCTTTCAGCCAAAGCGCTTTTCTTTTGTAGGGAGGGGGAGAAAAAGGAGGGAGAAAAGCCTAGGTCTTAGCTGAGAGAGCAAGAGTGTGGGGAAAAGCATGGGTCCATCTGGCAGGGGGAGAGGCAGCTTTGGGGAGATTGGGCCCAAGACACACTGCTACAGAAGGGTCCTTCTCTGCGACACCTGCAGAATACCTCAGAGCTTCGACCGCCTGCCTGCTCGCATTGTTCTACACAAAGTACAGGCATATGCTGCCACCGCCTCCTCGCCCTCACCCAAACCTGGGAGCGCGGGATAGGCCGCTCAAAGGACGCCCGTGCACCGCACGTGCACGGAGTGCAGCGGTCCTGTCGGCTGGTATTACGTGCAGAAATGTGTCGATACAGGAAAAGACAGAGTCTAACGGAAGAAAGCGACAGAGGGAGCGGCCGGAGCAATGAGAGAAAACGCAGCAAAGACAGAAAGAGAGAGACGTCTCTTTTATTTACCCTCATGCCTCAGTGCCTCTCGTTAAGGAGAGGGAGGACACGGGGGCCTTATCACCCAATTTGCTGCCCGTGTCTGTGTGCTTCTCAATTGATTTCTCTGACAAAGTCTGGAATCATTTTTCAACTCTCCTTCATCCCCTCCTTCTCCCTTCCCTTCCCTGTCTGTCTCTTTCTTTATCTCTTCCTCTCGCTCACACATCAGGGCACACTCGGCCTCTCATCGATGTTTGTAAAGGGTGCTCGAGCCCCTCAGCTGTGCTGTTGCTTCACACTGTGCAAAACACACGACGATGTCCGCGAGACGAGCGCGCCGAGTACATAAAACATCCATCAAATGTGTTGAATATAGACTATTTCGCAGATGTTTTATGAAAATGAGAATTAGGACATGCTTGAAGCACACTGATGATAAATCCTCTCTAAGCTTTAATTAGGAACGTTGTAAAAGAAAAAAAAAAAACAGCCAGTCTACCGGCACGTACAACTTTTAAAGTGTATTAAATGCTGCAATCATATTTAAAAACGTTATAATCTCTCTATATAATTAGAATTTTATGCGTAATTGAGAGTGCGAGTCACAGGTCAAGGTGAGTGTTAATTCTCACACAAAACCTCATCTGCAACACAATGACAACACAAGCACAGTGAGATTAATGAAAGGCGCTAAAAAATATAGTATATTATTAGGCTTAAGATGTTCCCCTGCAAAAACAGGACAGCTCAAACCAAATCTTCTTAGAACTCGGTTTCCTTTTCAGGGCTTTATCCTCATATTCACCCCCCCGCTAATGACCCCAACAGCCTTTATTTAAACAGCGGCTGCGCCAATCTAAACTGATCTCAGATATGACAGAAAAACACCTTCTGTGGAGCAGAGACGATAAAACAGCCCTTCATTAACGGCATGGAGACGCGTTACGTCCCTGACATACTCTGACTGCAGAGGAGCAGTTTAAACGGTCTCAGTCAGCGTGAGCCTAATCTGGAAAAATGGGATGTCAGGACAGTCTTCGCTTTACTGCACGAACAAGCCCCTGACCCTGACCTCACCTCCGACCTCCAACAACAGGAAATGATATCCGAGTTCTCCTGCAGAGACTGTCCACGGTATCATTTGCTGATGTCCAGCAGGGGCGACTCCTCTGGTCTGACTGTAGAGAAGTCTGTGAGAAAATGAGTGAACTCTTTCCTGATGGCCTCAGCCGCTGCTTTCGGGCCGGTGTCCATTTTGGAAGTTGGCGTCACAAAGGAGCAGGAAGTGGGTTATCGTGCTGCTTCCTGTCACCGTACGAGCGTGCCGAATCAAATTCACATCCGCTCGTCACGTGTGGCATATTAAAACGAGCACCGAGCACCAGGCTCGAAGCCGGACTTCACAAACCAGTGGGTGACATCACACAGGCTATATCCATCTTTTATTTACAGTCTGTAGCGAGACAGTAAAGTAAATGTGTTGCTGCTGGGAACGTTTCTTTGAGCTCTCGATGACGCTAGTTAATAACACAGCCCAACCTTCTTCACACTTTAACTCCATAAATGAGCATCAGGAGCCGATGACCAGGAGCTCCTCAGGTAGTGACACTGAAAGTGTAACAGGAGGGTGAGGCACGCGAGGCTGGTGACAGCTTTAAATCATCTGGAGGTGGTTTCAGTGAGTCCGAGACCTCGAACCTTCATCCCAGCATCTGCAGGCACCTCTGCAGCTGAAGCTGCAATCGGACAGTGAACAGCACAACACTGCAGCGCGTCGGTGTCTGTGTTCTTGTTTCTCGGCCTGCCTCCCTCTGCAGGAGCCGTTTCAGTTTTACAGTATATGACGTAGGTTTATTACAGTCTGAAGCTCCTGCTGGGCTGAACAGGAGCAGGTCTGAAGCGGCGCTCTGGCTATCAGGTGATCACTCGACGAGGGTCGAGTTGTGGGGCTGATCCCATGAAGAGGCGAGAGGCCACAGCTAACGAGGCCACTTATGGTGGTGGCGGCTTTAAGTGCAGCGAGCCATTAGAGGATCATCGCTCACACCGGCTCGAGTGTGAAATGATATGTGTGGAGAGATAGCGAGAGGTAATCTTACCATTATCACAGGGTCATCTCAGGAAGGCATCGATCTAGAGGATCCTTGTTAACACAAAGTAGGAAACTCTGACTTGTAATAACACTTGTGCTCGTTAATGCTTCTATTGTGTGACTAAGAGAAGCTTTCGCATGTTAAGCAGCAGCAACACTGTGAGCAGAAAGGCCTGCTATTCATCAATCAGAGTGAAAGATGCATCGCCTTCCAGAACGATGGGATTTAGGTTTGAAATGTGACCATTTCAAGTGTCAGATTATCGGCAACGGCCCCTCAGAGCCACCGCTGACACTCTTCTGGCCTCTGTGTTGGGTTTCCACTGATACTGATGGCCCCTATTGATCTGAGGACAGCTCATCCCGCCCGCCCCCTTCCCCCCTCACATCATGCATGGCGAGATAAAGGCTCGCCAGGCACGAAAAGTTGCAAGCCAAAAGTTTGAGCTGAAGAAAAGAGAAGAAGAAAAGAGGAGAAATTGAGGAAGTTTAAGCTGTGGAGCCCTTCCCCTGAAGGCAAGCTGGCCTGCCATCTGTGCAGGCTCTCTAGCCATAGCCACCACCCCTGGAAGAGAGAGAGAGGAGAAGGCAGCAGGGTAGAGGCAGCCAGAGAAGGAGGGAGGGAGCGAAGGATGGAGGGAAAGAGGGAAAACAGACTGGGAACATGAGCGAGGAAGGACTGGGTGAGAAACTGAGGATGCAATAAACGGGCAAAGAAAAAAAAAAAGAGGAAAGAGGCGCTCCAGAAGCTAAAGTAGTATCATTCCTGACTGCCATGTCTGACATCAGCCTGTGAAGCAACCGACTAACCCCGACCACTTCTGAAGACAGCCACATAACCTCCCCCTTTAGGGCGAGAAGAGAGAACCCTCTGCGGCCCTGAGCATGAAAGGCAGCGCTCGACAAGAGACTCGAGCTTTGCTTTCCTGCCACTGACACCGAGTCCACTTTTTAACCAGAAAGGATCCCAGTTTTGTTGCCTTTTTTTTTCTTTACTCCCCTTTCCTGGGAAAATCTGCCAGAGCTTATCCATCGAAGCCAACACATGAACTTTCAATCAGGGATTAGCCGGATTTTCCAATGTGGATCTTCTTTTGTGAATTTGGCCAGCGTTGCCTGTGTCGTTGGCAAAGGGAACGTAAATAGAATATGATCCCTGGGCCAAGGGATTGCCTCGCTTATTTCAAAGAAAGACTTCAAAAACAGGGCCCACTTAGCCTGCTCCACGAGTGTGATGTTTCTGTGGTTTGAAGTGCGTCCTCCACAGCAGACCACCAGAAACGTCCACGAAGCCACGGACATATGCTGCTCTCAAGCATTTTGTCCACGGGGACAAAAGAAGTGAGAGAAAAGGGACACCGTGGCGCAGGGAAGGAAAAACAACAACTGCTTCCAGCAGTGAGGGAGGGGGGCAGAAACGTAGCTGTTTACCAGTGAGTATAACGTCCGTCCTCCTATCTGCTCGAACCCTCCCCTTCCACCCGCCCCTGTATCTCCATCTTTGCATCCTGCACCCTCCTCTGCTCTGTCAGCATTGTCCCCCGTGCTGACGTCCAGTCTTCGCAGATCTAGATGCTAATCCTAGCTTACCGTGCTGGCGGTGCCGATAAGAGAGGCCCCACCATAGAACAACAGTGTGTGTGACTCCTGTAGACTCCAGTGCTCTATCAGACCGCTCCATGTGGCCGCGGGCCACCACCGAAGTTGGACGGAGGACTATCCGAACGAAGGCTTATATGCAGGAGCACACGCGGGCATTCGCACATGTACAGCCACGAAGAACGATATAGAAACACATGCATGCAAACGGAGGCTCTGAGCCGGCCGGGCAGGCATAAAGAAAAACGCTGACATACAACAGCTACCCGAGAAGATTTAAACTTCCACATGGACAGAAGTTTTATCTTAAAAAGGAACAATAGGCAAATATGCCACCCAACTGAGCTCTGTGTTTGTTCTTTAAATGTCAGAATGAAAATCCCCCCTACTTTGAAGAAGATAGGGCTTTAATCAGCCAGCTAACGCTGTTGCATCCGTCATTCGCTGCTTGGCTCGGCCAGAGCAACAGACTTAACAAACACTCGATGTTTACTCAACAGCAAGTAAAAAGATTATCTATAACTTCACTCCGTCTTCGCCTCGCTCTTCCTCGCTGTCCATCTGCCGGAGACGCTTCATCTCATCTCGCTGTGCCTCCTATTGTGAGGTCCTTCCCGGCAGGTACACAGCCTCCCACCGGGCTCAGGTGTAGGTGTGTGTGTGGGGGGGGGGGCTGTCATGGAGCTGATGTAAGGGGCTATAATCAGACAGGTTTGGCTCGTTGATTACAGATATGCACATTAACAGTTTTAAGAGTGATGGCAGCCGGCGCGGGGTTAAGGACTGGCTCGTGGCTCTGGGGCACGGCATGGCACCGCAGCCCCCCCGCCGTCCTCCCTCGCCGCTTCCCGTCCCATTTTGTTCTCTTTAAAGTTTCTCGGTGTGCAGATCCTTGTCAAACACAAAAATCTCTTCTGTGTGACAGTCGCTTGTTTCACAGTTTCTTCACAGTGGTGTGTGGCAGAGCTGTGTGTGCGTCTGCAACACCTGCACGGAGTCGTGCGTTTGAGAGTGAGACTGTGTTATTCAGGCTCCTTTAGGGCCTCAGTGTGTGTGTGTGTGTGTGTGTGTGTGTGTGTGGGAACATGTGTTTGCATACTGTGGGAACCAAAGCAGATCCAAGAATGGAAGTCAATCAATTTTAAGCTGAAGACTCAGTTTAGGTTAGGATGCAGTGTCCTCTGAAGTGATGAAAAGATACTCGTGTGTGTGTGTGTGTGCGCACGCACGTGCACACCCACCTATCACTCCCTAGAGGAGAACCCCTCCCCCAGGGAAAATCTACAACCTCCGGCACACAGCGGCAGCGGGTGGGGAGGCGGATTAGGTGCCATGGCTGAAAACCACACTAAATTGAGCCCTCAATGTTTATTTTTACACTTTGCATTGTAAATTAAAAAGATGAAGAAGAAGAAAGGAGGGAACTGGAGGTATTGTCACAGCTACATCTTTTTTTCTTATTTGTTTCCCTGCAAATGAGATTGTTCTCCTTGACTAAGAAAGCAAATGTTCCAGCCCAGGGCACAGAGGAAGACGATGCATAAGAAATCTGCACAATATGTGTAAAACTGTGTGCGCGCGCGTGTGTGTGTGTGTGTGTGTGTGAGATGGAAATTTTCAAATGCACTTGATCTTTTATTTGGTGCCATTCTAAATGGATTAAGAACAAACTGTAATCATGATCATCTCCACGTAACTTGAAGTATTTTACACCCTACACAATGAAAACACAGCGTGGGCCTAAACACTGCTCAGCTCTTCTTCTCTAGCCTTAAAAACAGATTTCTCACAGATACAGGAATAAAGCGCGCCTGTGGTGTAGAGCTTATCTCCGGTTTGAGACCGGGCGGAGACACAAACCCAACCTCAGGAGGTCACCTCCTCGGCTGCTCCCGCTCCCCTAACTGCGCCGGGAAGGGCGTCCTTACACGGGAATATGGGCTCTGTGGGGGTTACTCTGCACAAAGCATGACTCTGCTGCAAGTAATGTATGTGCTGCTTTACTTGAGCAAAGTCTACGTTTTCCTGTTATTTCGGAATATTTGCTAAACACAAAATATGCACATTGAAGAAAAATCCATATGAGGTTTTGGGACATTTCACGTGGCTCACACGTAAACAGTAAAAAACAAATAACATCTATAAACCTCAGAGAAACAGAACCTCATATCTGATTTAGCTACCAGCTAATTTCCAGCAGCAGTCCCTCTGCAGGTACACGCAACATATAAAATACCCAATACATACAGTAAAGGTAGAGTGATACTATCAAATATGCATACACAGCCTAAAATCCCTCCAGCCCCACTCCCACACACACACACTCAATAAGCAGACTACCCCATCAGCAGGTAAACACAGTAGAAACATTAAAAGTACTATAACTAAAGTGATGCGGCTGCGTCAGATGTGCTCAGGCGGAGGCTGACGCAGGTCTCAGAGTGTTTGGGAGATCGTTCCCTTTGCGGAGCGTCCAGCCAATCACGGATCTGTTCTGTACTTTGACACAACGTCTTTGTCGTGCTCATCGTGGTGAACTGCCTTCATCTGTGTTTAGTCTTCAGGAAGGATGTGAAATTTTTACATAAACCTGCCACTCGTGCGCGCCTGTGATCCGACACCTGCAGGTAACCGTTCCTCAGTAACCCTGATCACCGTGTACTAGGGCTGCAACGATTCATCGACAAAATCGATGATGCGGACTACAAAAATTAGTCGACGTGGAATTTCACCATCGAAGCGTCGTATCTTAAAGCCCATCCACTCATTTTATTCTGCTTATCATGTGATTCTGTAGCTGCAATACATTACAAGAACATATGGGGCCATTTTTATTTATTAGCACATTATATTTTCATTTAAAAATAAAAATTGCGTGCACTTTAATATGCATTGGTTATTTGATATTTATTGTGATGCTATCATTAATGTTAAAAATACATTTGATTAGTTTCAAACTCGTATTTTTATGGGTCATTACTTTAGTTGTGAGAAGAGACAACAAGGTGATGTTAACAGGTGGGCAGGCTTGAACAGGTGAGGTAAGACTGAAATAATTGTTGACCAATCGTTAAAAATAACTGACAGATTATTCGACTACCAGAATAATCTTTAGTTGCAGCCCTATTGTTTACCATCCTCAGTGGGCGTGTCTGAAGTGCTGACACCTGGGCTGCAGAGTTCGCTGACCACGTAATCCATCACAGCCTCGGCCCTCCATTTCAGACCGACTGAGTCACGCCTGCTGAAACCTCAAGGTGGTCGTCGGGCAGAAGACTGGCTGCTTTTAGACGTAACGCAGGGCAAAGACCCTGAAAACCAGCTTCGGCTAAGTTGGTCCTGCTGTTCCACAAACGTCCTCTCTGCCCCGCGTCTGGTTTCTTGGTGCTGCACGGGAGATTCGGGGTCCGCTGTCGTGTTCTCAGACCGATGATCCGTTTGTCGCTCACTGGTGTGTTTTTGGTGGTGCTCGGGTTTTGGTGGAGCAGGTGTAGTCGCCATCCTTCCACAAAGTGGACCGGTCTCACTAAATGGAGTAGAGGTCACACCTGGCTGCAGGTGTTCTGCCTGGCTCTAAGCTGGATTAGAAATGTCGTGTTTCTGTGTGTCACGTTCCGGTTCTCTGATGGTCCGCTGACGCTTCGTGCTCCACTGAGTGGGGGAGCCCACAGTGACAGCTGAGGGTGGGTATGGGCACAGAGCTCTCAGAAAGGAGCTTTACTGCAGTAATATGAGTAACGGTGTGAAATGTACTGCGTTTACACAGCTTAGTTTCCTGGACACGAAGCTGGTATTATGTGTTTCCACAGCGGGTGGTTCTGACGTAAAGCACACGAGCATCATTTGTGTCACTGATCAGTTCGGTTTTCACTTGAACTTGAGCACCCCATGGCATTCTGGGAAAGCTTCTTCTTTTGGTTTAAAATATGAAATAAACGTGCGAGTTCATCTGTGGAACGGCAATAATCAAAGCTTCATTATCAGAAATCTCTGTCATTAGCTGTGAGATCATATGTAATACTGAAGGTTAATTAACTACAGGTGATTATGATGTATTGGCTATGTATCAGTTACTAATAGCACTGATGTTTTCTTTGAGGGCATCTTCATCAGTGAGTGAGTGGGGGGCTGGGGTCTGGGCTCAGGTATTACAGTATTATCGTATCTGAACGCAGTATTATAGCTCAGTACTTCTGCTGCTTTTATCCGCAGCTCGGAGGAAATCGAAGATGATCTGCTCGTGTCGCAGCGCTGATGCTGATTTCGGGGACACAGCTGAGAGCTACCTGTGACATGTGATCGCACAACAACAAAGCGTGAGGTCCCGACTGACAGCTGACGTGTGTCTGCCATGAAAAATCTCCCTTACATCTCCCTCTCACTTCGTTTTGTGCATGCAAGCATATTTGCAAATGTGCCGTGATATCAGTGCAGCTCAAGTATCTGATTTTTCCCCATTTTAAATTACCAACAACCACTTAAATGCAGTGCATCCCCCAAAGAGTTGATTAAGCAATTCATACATACAAAAGGCTGCCTGTCACCATTTAAGATATGGGCCGAGATGTCTGCACATTTTTTCTCTCTCTCGACAGAAAATGTTATGAGGCTTCTCCAAATATTATACTGCATTTAATGTATTCTGTTATATTACTCTAAATGCTTCCATCAGTCTCTGAATGGAGAGAAAATATGCAGTTTCATTATCTTTCAATCGTGGGTGATGAATCTGCGCCAAAGGCCTGTAAACTCCAGCGTGTGTGTGTGTGATTCGGGGTCAATATAAAACTCCATACTCTTTAAAAAGCGTGTGTGTGTGTGTGTGTGTGTGTGTGCGTGCACGCGCAAACACGCTGGTGAGCGGATGAAGGAGGAAGGAAAGGAGGCACAGTCTCCTCTGTCTCTCCACAGTTATTTGTATCAGTGCTGCGCATCACTACGTTAAAGTCTCTATTAATCAATCTCCCCTCCTTTTTATTGTATCACCATGCACAGTGTGGAGATTGCTAAATAAAAAGACATTTCTGTATGGGGAGGAGGAGGGGAGAGAGGAGAAAAATGCAACTGTATTCATTGGACCTTAAAATGTTTTGATGGCTTCTGGGAGCCACATTATATTTACATAGGAATGTGTCATTAACGTCAATGGTGCAGCAGAAACTATTAAACTAATACAATGCTAAAGCCAACAACCTTGAGAATTTGATTAAAGGCCTTTGTTGAGTTTTAAAAACCTTCCATTCTCCAGTTAAAACAAAAGACTGATGGATTCGGCTGCGGTTATAATTCAGCTGTCAGCTCCCATTGACGCTTCTGACTGTCACAACCAGACGACATTTACATACTTTATATATAGACCCAAACGAGGGGTCTGCACGCTGCAATCATAATGGGAGAGACACACACACAGCCGCTGTTTGTCCTTCATTTCAAATTAGCCCGCTGTAATTTTGAAAGCAGCTGCCGGCGTTGTTTGCTTGGCAAAGTGTTGCTGTTTTAGTGCATCTTTAATTCTGCTTTAATTGTAAGAGCCCCCCCCCCGCTCTGCCAAGTGCTCCTTAGTTCCCCGCTAATCGGGGGCCTTAGCTCATCTTTGTGTGGATATTACGCAGCCCGTGACCTTCGAGGCCTGTTTATTGGCTCACATGTACTCGTGCGAGTGTGCGAGTGTGCGTGCGAGGCCTCCATCGTGTTTCCTGCTCCTCTGCGATCCACCCTCTGCACCCGTTCACTCCTACGTCCCCTGAATAAGAAGGGGCAGGATGCATCACGTTTAGCACCTAGCTGTGCTATCCCCCGATCGTATTTTCAATATAATTATAAAATGTGAGACAATGCATGTGGGGATGTTTCAACAAATAGGAGCCACGGCAAAGCGACACCCTATTTGTGTTTCATTATCTGTTGGAACATATTTTACAGTCATTGGGAGATATTTAACGTTGTTTTATCATACCCCCGAGATATCTTACACACCGATCTAATTAAAGTCACCATTCTGCCCAGTATCCTATTTAAAAAATCTATATATTCTATATAATTATGAAATTATGCATTATTTAATACATAAACCCCAAAGCTCCTTGCAAGTGGCAATAATTTTAATCAAAAGAAAATGAATAGATCCCCCCTCTCCTGGTCCTGTTTAGAGGCTTAATTGGAGAATGGAGTTATTCTTGATTGTTCTCAGAGTTTTTCTGCCAAAATGAAAAATACAAGTGAGCGAATTAGTATGAAAGCATGCATGAAATCTAGTTTTAAATCATTTACGAGCCATGTAACAAAGTGAATGTGATTACACTGACTTGGGCCACCGCTTAACAAACTGCCTGGGCGTGCACGGGGCGCGTGCACGCCCAGGCAGCCAGCGGTGAGCGTTACGCGGAAGCAGCTGCGTCATCATTTTACACAGAAACACATTGTTGTCTGCAGCATTGTTGTGAAAGTAGCCCATTAAAATGCAAGCATGTATATTAAAGAGCAGCGCTGCCTTTTGATGGCGCGCCGTCTGCCCGTGAATGCGTGCGCATAATGATTGGCAAAAAAGGTGAAAAGCAGTTTGACACAATTATTTCTGAAAGGCCCTGGTTATCCGGCATGATTTAAAAACCATTTTAAACGCCTGTCACTTACATTCCCTTCTATGAGACCCCAGTGACTCCTGAAAATAATAATTATGTAAAATGTCCAGGAGATATTGGATGTGGCAGGCTCTGTGCACACACGACGATATGTATTGATATGCATCTCTAAGAGAAGATGGAGAGAAGACGAAGCCACGAGCAGAGCTCCGTCCCTCTCCGACTGATCCACGTTAGTCCCGAGCCTCCGCGGCCAATAAACCTGAGCGTACCTTTAAACTGCCGGCAAAGTTTAGCTTGAGATGGGCGCGGAAAGACGATCTCATTAGGGAGCATTAGATGGACTGATTTAGTGGCCTGCAGGAGACTTTAGCATGCAATCATCTGCAGTTGTGCTACACGGAGCAAAAACATGACAGGTGGGGATTTAGTGCTCTGAAAGGGCTTTGAATTGAAAGCCATTGTCAACCATTCAGCGCCTTTCTCCTCAGGCTCTCGTGTTTGCTGGATTAGAGAGAAGAAGTGGAGATTTCCTTTAGGTTTTCAGATTTAATCAGCACAGGTACAGCGAGCGGAGAAACGCAGCTCACCGGATTTCAGCTTCCGGATTCTGATTTAAGGCCAACGGGACGCGTTGCCGCGTGACTGCAGAGAACGTGGCGAGAACCGGAGCAGCAGGAGGCCTCAGCCAGCACGTTCTGCCGCTCGCACGTTCAGGAGGCGACGGACGACCGTCGCCCACCGACACGATCGGCATCGCTCACACACGCGCTCAGTGAAACGACCGGTGATCGGGCCGCTGTTTGGACGTTACTGCCGGAACGCGTGTGGACGAACCCCCACGTCAGGCTGCGGTCGTGCAGAGTCGGGAGGGAGGCGTGTCACATGACAGGCAGCGTCGAGAACGGGTCCAGGGACCTTCAACGAGATACCGTACCACACATATACGATTATAACATCATTATTTTACACTCTAACAACATAAAGATTATCGTGTTAAATCCGATGATTTAAAGTTCATCCCTCATCAGGCTGCACATCTGAGAAACCAACAAATTATTATTATTATACCTGAATAATGGAGAGTGATTAAAGGGCCTTTTAACAGTTATTCTTAAGAAGCTTGTCTTGCCCGAGCCGAGCTCACACTTAAAGGCATAAAACAGATGAAATGAGGTGATGAAGGGCCAGATTCCTTTCTGCTGCTCCTCAGCTGGACTCGGCTGCTTCTCCTTCCTTTCATTTTCATCTGGGTTGGTGTGCTGCTGTGACTTAAACAGCACAGGTTTTCACTCTCAGGGGACTTCCTGGTTAATTAAGGTTAAATCCTAATAAAACCACAGAGATGACTTTAAACACTCGGCTGTCAGAATCAACATTAATAAATTAACGATTTCAGTGATAAAACATTTCCTCTGATTTCACTGCGTGGAGGAGACGATCAAACATGTTGGTAAATTCTGTTTCCTGTTGCTGAAACTTTTTTTATTTGCATTCTGTGGATTTTTCCCTTTTTCTCAAGAAAGCGATTCATCTTTTTATTTTTCTCTGTTTACTTCAGAGGAAACTGAAATTATCGGAGACCACTTTTTATTCCGATCACAGCATCATGTCCTAATTCCAACCCGGAGTGAGGAGCTCTTTCAGGAGGAAGTCGCCTCCCGGAACAAGAGGAATCTCCTCGTTAATCCGGGAGAAAATAAACAGTAAGAGGCATAAAATAAAGGCAACAGTCACACCACAGGGTAACCACTGCACACCTGAAACACTGAGGACAGGAAGTGTGTCTGTGTGTGTGTCTGTGTGTGTGTCTGTGTGTGCGCTGCTGTGTCCGGTGTGTGTTTTGAATGTACTGTAGTTTCCACTAGCATCAATCATTCCATACAATTAGCCCAATTCCCACTCAATTTTCTGCTTTGTGAGGAGAGCTGCGTTGCTGACTGCACAGGCAGCTGTCTGACCAGCACACAGACGCACACAGACACACACAGTACAAACTGCTGTCTCCTCTCAGGCTTACAGCAGATCACACACACGAGGCTGCAAACACGACGGCGCTCCGAGGACAGCAGGTGTCCTGTCAGAGTCTCTCTCTCGCCGACCGGGCACACCTCTTTCTTCCTCCTCCTCCTCCTCCTCCTCCTCCTGCTTCACTGCCATCAGCCTCAAGTGTCATTTGTTTACCATAGCAACCGGATTAAATTAGGGGAAGTGATTACGGCTTATTAACAACCAAACGCTGTCAGTATATTCTTATAATTTGGTATGTAAACACTTTGCCCTCACAGCGCTCTCTACCACAAATTGCTTTGTACAGTGTGTTGGGGGTGGGGGGGTGGGGGTGTTGAGTCATAATAAAAATATAATTATGAATCAGACAGTAGCCACTCGTAGCCCCACCACCACCACCCACCGGCCTGCTGCCCCTTTATTTATCACTCCTCACATACGGCTATGACCCAGCCCCCCCCCCCAAAAAAAATCCCAGGTACCACCAGAGAGCCACTTGTAATGAACAATAAAACAGCTAACCTCTTCTCATTTTTCCCTCCTTGATTCTAACTAATAAACCCACTAGAATTAACATTCACACTTCATGTAATGAGGTGGGGGGGGGGACTTTAGTTCTCCATATTGACTGCTCTCGCCCCCAGCCCCGCTTTGCATTTAATACAGTACTCGGAGCCAAAGTGATTGTCAAATTATTTCCTTGTTGTGTGGAGAGATATTTGTAATTAATATTAAAATTAAGCATCGCGTTGATGCCGGCTGGTGTATTATTAGAAAAAGGCCGCTGTGCGAGCCGCCGCTCTCAGCTCATTTCTCCTCTCTTATGTTCTGCATCAGAATATTTCTCTGCGCTCACCTTTTGCTCCAACTCTCCCTCATTTACAGTAAACCCGTCTCCCTCCTCTCCTCCTCCTCACCCCTTTCTCTTATCCTGCTAATATCTCCCCTCCCCGCCCTCCCCCCTCCTTTAAGACATCAATTATACACCCACAGATTATGTTTTCATGGGGTGTCCCACCGGTTTTGGCGGAGTGCTTTAGAAACGCAGGATCATTTTAAATAAGCACCTACTCGGAGAAAAAGAGAAGGGGGCGGGTGTGGCGAGGTGTGAGAGAAGAAGAAGAAAAAGAGAGATGAAGGAGTATGAGAGATGGAGAGAGAAAATAGAAAAAGAGAGAGGGGGCTGCTCTAGGCCAAGAGAATATGAGCAGGTGCAGCAGGGAAAATGAGTGCTATAAACAAGCCGAGGTCCTCGTAATTTATCATTAATCTGGGTGCCTGTGCTCGCAGTGCCGGGCTTATTCTGCATGCTGATAGCCATGTCATATTTCTTATCGCAGATTTGTTTATGCTCTTATCCTTGTTTCTCAGGCTTTACACTTACTGCTATGGCGTCAGCTATTACCACGCTGCCATTTGGAGGAGGGAGGACAGAGAGCTGCAGGAAGAGCCAAAACCGGGAGGATCCGCGGACATGTTGCTGAGACTGCGACGGAAAAAAACCCGCACAGGTCCCGACAAAACCGGCGCTCAGGAACACTTTGCAATAGCTGCCGTCAATAAATGATAAATTAAGATGGAATTAAACTTTATTTCACAGGTGTTTTATTGTTAATGTTTACTGATGGTTAATAAACCATCTACAAACATCTGCAGATATGAGCAAGTTTATTACTTTTTAAATCCTTTAAAACCCTCTTAAATGAAATGAAAGACCAAATTTGCAAGCGAGAAGAAAACAAAAAGCTTTTCCAGGCAGCATCGTTACTCTGCAGACTTTTATTGTTCACACGGCATCCCCACATTTCCAAAAACAGCTAGCCTGGCTAGCAAGGCCTCCTTGTTCATCAGCACTGGGAGCAGCGAGGCTCTGCAGATTTCTGCAGCCTTGGATTTTCTGCAGCCGTTTACCTGTCAGGGCAGCTGATCGACGCGCACCACTCGTGATTCCTCCATGCACGCCGCAGCCCGTTTCTGATTTTAGACACGAGGAGCACCAAGCTCCACGGGGCAGATGGCAACAGGAAGTCTGACGCAGGACCAGCACAGTAAAGATGTAAAACACCCATCGTGCCAGCTAATGATAAGCTCGAGTGTCCTAAAAATCACACCCTCCCTCGAAGTTTGATTACATTCTAACATCATGGGTTTATCTGCTGAGTGTCAACAACGGGCTAACAGCGGCTAACAGCGGCGCTTACTAAAACAGCAGCGGAAATCCTGAAATCTTCAACGGCTCACCTCAGTATCGCTGTAATCGCTGAACTGAGCTGCTCTCACTCAGAGACTCGTTTCAGACTTTTCCCAAAGTTTTCCGGATTCGTCCAGAGGAACCAGACGTGGACGCTTTGTGAGGTAAACGGTGAACTTACAGATAAACGCCGGCCGGAGCCTTCGAGGGGACTCGAGAGGGAAAATGGAAAATATTGTAAAATATTTAATTAGCACAACCGTTCTTTAGTCCTGATTTATTGCTAAGTGTTTATTATTAAAATGTAGCGTTTACAAAAACGTTTTTATACACAAACAGTAGCAGAAACATGGCAGCCGGCCGTTACGCGTCTACCGCGCAGTGCTTCTTTGGACACCATTTGTATGGCTTTCATGGAGCTGAAAGGGCTGCTCAGAAACACCCTCTACTGTAAGGAGTGTGACTGTGACCGACGGATCAATAATCAATAACAATACATAATATAAAATGTTATGTGCGGCCATGATAGTCTCTTTTCAAATACAATGCAGCACATAATTTAACAGCATTCATAAAATAATCATTTTTATTAATCAAATGTGACGTAAATAATAGCAATTAGCAAACATTTCAATGAACCAACAGTTTATCATTTACTAAAGGCAGTTATTGATCCATCAGTAAAAGTGGAGGGCGGTGCCGTTTGCGTTAGCGTCACCTTCCTTCGTCCCTCAAAGGTCGGTGCAGGTCTGATTTTTTAGGCCTACGTTTGCTAAGAATGAGTGGGCTTCGTGTCGGATGCAGCAGGTTTCTGACCTCCCCTCCATTTCCCACCCACAGCGAAGGCAGCCTGTGCGGCAGACACGAATAAAAGTCCGTCAGTGCGCGTTAGCAGCTGTGCCCGAGCTCGTGTGGAAGTCCCTCCTTTGTATCCGACGTCCTCAAACTAAGAGACAGATTGCCACGAAATCAGTTCAACTTTAAAGAGGCTCAGATGGGCATCAAATCTGTCCAAATGTTCTGTACATTGACGAGGCACACCAGATTTATCATGAATTTCTCATATTGGAACACTTCATTAAAAATGCTCCAACCATGTTTACTTGAATAATCAACCAGCTAACTGTATCTAAAGCAACAACATGATCTACTTTGGAAAATTGTAGCAGGGGCCTCCTCACTGTTTGAGTGACTGTCTCACTGTTTATTTTTCATCAAAGTTAGGACGATTAGGATGCCCCCCCACCCCCCCATCCGCATTTGAATTGGTAATACTGCTTCTTTGTTTACTCTGTGCAATTTACTAATGAAAAATATGTGCAGAAGTTATTGATTCATGACCGTAATTGTTTAATTATTAATCAGTTTAGTCTTATATTAGCATTTTAAATGTAGCAGAGAAAACTGAGACGCAGGTTCGAGTTTATTTTCTTTTTTGTTACGTGCCATCAGAGATGACAGAAAACATCAAAGACAAACATGCATGTGCTAAAAATGTGCAGAAAGCTGGCGGCACTCAATCCACACACGTCCCGCTTTCATTTGAAGAAATAATGTCATCTAAAGGCGCTTACGGAGGATGATGGCGGGAGGAAGGCCACGAGCCGATACTGAGGATCACTGGGTCACAAATTCAAACGGGCCGTGACCATCACAGGAATTTTACATTTAAGGGGAAAGAGTAAAACCACGCGTGCCATTAATGAATCCCATAAAACAACGGCATTCACAGCTAAAAGAAAACAAGTGCGAGATGTTTGCATTTAATATAATGTGCAAATAAAATGCAGAGATTGAGGTCACATCTTAAACCGACTTAGTCTCTCAACAGTCCATAAATGCTTCGAGAGTCTCCACCGGACTCTTTATCTTCTCACAGCCGTAAGCTCTGACTACCACCTCCTCCAGCTGTTTTCACAGATGCACCACAGCCCTGAGCTTCTGAACAGATCACCTGACAGCAGTGCACGTGAGAGCACAAACATCAGACGCAGTTGGATCAGTGTTTAATCTGCCAGGTATCTGCTACAAAGTCTGCGAGATGTTGGACCGAATCACAGTGCAGATAAAGCCATTAACAGTGCGGTGCAACAGAGAGTGGTCGTCCTGCATCCTGCACACTCTATCCAGGAAGTGCCCCCATCTCAAAGCACACAGAGTATTTCCTGCTCTCTGTGGGAGACTGGGGAAAAGCCCCCAAACAGCTACAAGTGCTACACTGAGCTGGTCACTTTCCTTTCATGTTCCAAACCAAATGCCGCTCCACACTCTGCTCCCGCTGAAAGGCCTCTAGCAGAAGGCAGCGATAGACTGTATATCGACATCTGAAAAGTCGGCGCTAAAGTGCCTTAATACTGCATTATTTCTAAAGTCCAGCAGGGGGAGAAGATGTAAAAAAAAGCCAGCGTGTATAGAAGTCTCTGAGAAAATGAGCCTCCTGCTCACCTGATCTCTGAGCTCAGTGAACACTCTCCTGATGAGTTTATGGTCTCAGTGGCTGGTTTCAGGTCAGACTGAACAAAACATCAAGTTTATTTTGGTCCCTTTAGAGTCATAAAGGAGCAGGAAGCAGGACGAGGCTACACAATGAGTGCCACAGCAGATCCACCCCTCACTTGTTAAGATCCATCTATCCACCTGTCCATTTTCTTCTGCTGATCCAGTTCTGGGTTGCAGTGGGCTGGGGCCTTGACCAAGACTCAAAGTTCAACAATTACTGTGCATCGGCACAAACAGACGTGCTAACGTGAAGCACAGTCTCGTTTTGTTGGTGTCGGTCTGCACTGGACATGTTTCCAACAGTCTAAAACAGGGGAACCCGGCTCAGTTTCTAACCCCAGCTGAGGAGTTCATTTCTTAAATCTAACAGACCGAGGGATCGACATGGATGTGAAGAACAAGAGACGATGCAACAAAGTCTAAAAGTAATTCCAAAGTTTAAACATGTTCCCAGGTGTAAGGGCGGCAATGACTTTTACAGCCCACAGCTACAGGTGCCTAAACTTCACTTTGTGTACATACGAGTGAACAGGCGTGAGGCCAGACTGATGAAAAGAGTCTTCATTTAAATACAAAAGAGGAAAGTTCATGTCCTGGGACACGAATCGATGGGTAAAGTGTCTTTGTGTTTCACCCTGTTAAACCTGGAACCAGCCTGTGTGTGAACAGAGCTGCTTTTAAACGTCAGGCTGGTCCAAAAGTTACTTCCACGTGACGTCAGTGCAACAATACACTCATTCTTCTTATGAAGTAGACGCGAGGACAGGACAATGATGTTTTCAGCTTTCAGATGATGTGTGAATGCTGCATGTAATGCTCCTTGTTCTCACACAGAGGGAAAAAGGTCAGCACAGGACTGTCACACCCCAAGGTCAGTTCAAGTGAAGTGCACAATTAATGATGTAGCTCTGAGGCACCAAACTCATTCTCAGCTACGAGACCGCAGAGCAAGTACTTCATAGAATAAACAAGGGGATATTTCTGCATCTGAAAGATGTATCTGCTGAAAACATATTGGAAGGCACACATTCGTGTTTATATCTGTATCTTCCTGTCTTTTTATTTGCCTTCCAAATGAGCAGCAATTCTGGAATAAACCCCTCAGAACACAGAACACACAGGCTTTTGGAAGTGACATTGGTGGATTTCTATCTAACCGTGGTCCCATCTGACAGAAACCCAGGTGGGGTAGCAGGTGTCTTCATTCTGTGACCAATCCCAGCGATTAACAGATCAATTAGGTTCCAGGTAGATGAAAACCCAGCTGCACCCCCACCCATCCTCTACATCAGTGACCTGTCTGTGCGGAGCGTGCTTCAAAACCATCAACGATATGAGAAGGAGGGGGTCCCTGAGGTCACAATGGGGTCATTTACTGTCAGATGTGTTTAGCAACAAGTAAAAACCCAAATATTTCAGTCAGGCACATATCTAGGCAGCAACAGCGCGCCCCTTTCGTAGTCATCAACCAATCAGCGTTTGAGAAAAGCTGGATCAGTGCAGGGAAAGAAGAACAGGAGAAAAATGCTAAAGTGCAGTCTACTATTCCAGTTATTACTGTATTATGCACCAGTGTTTGTGTGTTGTGCATGTGGGGCTCTTTATAAAATATCTAACACAATAATTCTCAAAGTGTGGGCATCAGCCCCCTGCTGGGCCATGAAGGTACTGCAGGTCAAATTTAGATAATATAAACCTGACAATAAAAAGTTTTGGAGATTAATATAACTGTGAAATTTAAATACTGGTCTTCATTTTTCTGAACAATTTATTATTATTAGCATTAATAGCAGTAGTAATTCTCACTAGTGGTGGAGAAATAGAGTAGTGGCTATCAGGTGCCAAAAGGAAATCTGTGAACAGAGGATTAGCATAAACAAGTTAATCATGAAAGGAGGAAAATGTATCCACGAAAACCAAAGGGCTCCTAGAAAGGACCCAAACTGTTGGACCAGAGGGCATCTCAGTCTGGTGGTTAAAGACGTAAGCAGAGATTTAGTTTGGTCACAGGTTATTTTCAGATTCCTATGCTGGGCGCGGCACGCTGACGTAAATCTGAAAATGTTTATTAACCGACGAAGCACAATGCTGCTGTTTTCACATTTATGAGGAATGGAATGCAGATGCAGCAAAACTGCGCAACCAGTCTCAGACAAACAGCATCAACGCACAAACGTGAGGCTGATTTAAGGTTCAGGAGCTTTCAGTAGAGCAGACTGTTCTGTTAAATAAGGTTTCAGTTAAAGAGCTGAGATGAAATTATTTTAAACATTTAAATATACAGGGTGCACCCTGCCTCCCGCCCTACGTATGACAGCTGGGATAGGCTCCAGGCCCCCCGCAATCATAAACAGGATAAGCAAAAGAGGATGGATGGATGGATTTAAATATAATAATAAATTAAAAGATTATCAGCTGTGTGAGGCTGAAAGCAGCAGGTTTGGTTACCTGAAGACGTGTTTATAGGGTATTTTATTGTACCCATGCTTTTATGTGTCAGGTTTAGATTCACCACAATTGACTTCCATCTTTTATTGTTATGTGTGTATCATTAGGGGCCTCCGCTACAGATGAAACAAGCTACACGTGGAACAGTGTGTGTTGTTCAATAACCCCGATAATTAAACTACATGAATAAAAATAAATAAAGTGGATGCAACAAGCTAACAGCTGTGGGAAGTTCTCTTAAATTCCAAATATTCAGCTACAGTTTGCACCCATCATTTGTCGGCATCTGTACAATTCACGGATGGATGGATGGATGGATGGATGGATGGATGGAAAGACGGACAGATAGATGGATGACTGATGGACTGATGGATGGATGGACAGACGGATGATGTACGGATGGATGGATGGACAGACAGATAGATGGATGATGGATGGACGGACATGGATGATGGATGGACGGATGGATGGTTGACATATGGATGGATGGACAGATGGATGGACGGATGATGTATGTATGGATGGATGGATGATGTATGGATGGATGGATAGACGAACAGATAGATGGATGAAGGATGGATGGATGTAAAGATGGACAGATAGATGGATGAATGGATGGATGGATGGAAGGAAAGATGAACAGATGGATGAATGGATGGATGGAAAGATGAACAGGTGGATGGATAGATGGATGGATGAAGGATGGATGGATGGAAAGACAGACAGATAGATGGATGGATGGATGGATGGATGAAGGATAGATGGATGAAGGATGGATGGATGGAAAGACAGACAGATAGATGGATGGATGGATGGATTGATGGATGAAGGATAGATGGATGAATGGATGGATGGATGGACAAAACAGGGAAACATGGGTTGACTATCTGTTGAAGATGGCATTAGGAGGGCATGAAGGTGGTGCGTCTGCACATGACATCAGCACTCCAAAGATCAAAGGGAATATGTATTCAGCATGTCTGCAGAAGATGCTGTTTCAACTTGAGCACATAGAGATAACTGCCAAAGCAGTGCACCAATCAGGTGACCTGACAAAAACAGGTAAGGACGATCATGCCACCTGTCGAAGTACAAAGCGTTTACTTCCTGTTTTACTTTGTTGATATGGCTTATGAGCCAATGGTCATCCAGTCACTCGCATAGCAACAATGTTTCATCAGAATACAAAGTTTGTTATTCGATCATCAATAATCTGTAGATTTAGCCTCTGAGGGTACCGCCCATTATTTAAGGTCTCCTGGTGTAGCCCACAAAGCAGGTGACAGATTCAAGACTTCCTGTTCCCTGTTTACCAATGCGACAAATTACTTTAGCCAAGAAATACGTAAACCGTCATCAGACAGAATAGATATAATAATTAGACAAAGATTAAAAGCAGTCACAGTTCCAGTGCACTTAAGGCATCAGATTCTACATGTTCATGTGACTAAACATTAGTAACAGCTGATTTCCGACTGTAGCAGAGTAAAAATAGTGAGTGCTGGATGATCAGTGTGAGACGTTTCACACACTCCTCTTCCTCTCATTCCAAACGCATTTAATACAGTCTGTGTGTTATTACTTACAGTGTGAACAGTGCAGCGTATTGAAGCTATATTTACTCTGTTTTGAATATTCAACATGCACACATACTTAATTCTAAAGGATTATCTAGGACTGTGTTTGGTAGGCTACTTAATGACCTAGTTAGAGATTGGGTTAAGCTAAGAGCATCAAAATAGACATTAGCGAGACAAGCGCATTACTTCGACATACATATCTTACAGCTGCTGCTTTTTATCTCAGTATGCATCTGTCTTTAATATATCTGTTTATGTCAGAGGTCGAGCGGCTCTCATCATCGCTCTCTCTCTCTCTCGCTGGAGTCAGATCTTAAGAACAAATTCGTATTTTTCCCCCTCTGTACGAGTTCCTCTTTGAACTCTACATCCAATCAATAACAGCCCCAAACTGGTACCTACTTAAATGTTACAGCGTGATGAAATGAGGGGCTTTTTTCTGTCCCACTTTCCACACACGGCCTCTGCTCGCAGCCACATTCACTCAGAGACTCAAACCAAAGGCAGCAAACGGCGGCACAGACGGCCACTGATGTGTGCTTACCTGAGCTTCGACGGGTGCACTGCTGTGAATGACAGGATTGATTCTCGGGCTCCGGGTTCATTTACATATTTTTACTTTTCTCACAGCATCGCACACTTTATTTTTTCTGTGCTGAATGCGAGTGAGTGAGTGTGTGCGTGTGTGTGTGTGTCATAGTGTGTTATTACAGGGGAGAGAGGGAGAAGCTTGTCTTTTTCAAGGAACACCCCCAGAACTAATGTTCCACACCTGTGCACAGCGCGGCACTCTTTATCGAGCATCACAGGTGCACTGCATTAATTGTGGGAGAAACCATTTCATTGGGGGGAGGAGGGGGGCAGTAGCGGTGGTGGTGGTGGAGTGGGGGTCCTCTTGCACCTCCTCCTCTTCTCTGGCACGCATTCAATCACTCAATATTCACATCTAAATTGCTTTTAGCATTGAGGGCTCGAAGGTTTGGAAGCATCTGCAGGGATGACATCAGGAGAGGAAGAAGAGTGCCGCCCCGTTTTAAAGCGAGGACTTTCATAATGTTATGGCAGCATGTGTGTTTTATATGTGCTGCCCTTTAAAGCACGACTGTGCGGCTAAACGGACGGCATGTTTGGTGAGGAGAGCAGAGTGGTGTGAGAGACACTGTTATTTCCTGAGACCTACTCTGACCTTAGAGCAGGACTCTGCATGAACACGTTCCCTTCTTCTCAAAGGAACAACTACATTAAAGTACTCTGAAGTACTTCGCACTAGTGTGTAACAGTTTTTGGTTTCCTCTGTGTGAGTGGCTCTTTGTCTCCACTTTCAGTTAGGGTTATTTCCTGCTTTATTTTGAAGGTTACGTGTATTGCACTTCCCTAATTTGTTTCTTCTCTTCTCTCATTGCTGTCTCTGTGTCACTGAGTTCACCTGAGCTCTTTGAGCTCATTGTGATGAATCCCTCAGGTTCCTGCGTTATTTGGATGTGTTGGCTCAAATCTGCATGTGTTTTTAAGCCGAGGTTATTTTGCAGTTAAAGTTTACTGATGTGCTTTTTGTCCCTTTAACAGTGCAAACACAGTCAGGTCCCCACAACATGAGTAATACCTGGGCCGTGTGTGAAGGGGGGGGGCATAAACACCTGCAGGACCCGGAGGTCAAACGTATGAGACTGCCCCCTCCGGTGACGCAATTACCATTGGTAAACACCATCCCCGCTCGCTCACGCTCGCCTCCTTTTCCCTTTCCTTTTTCTCTTCCAGCTTGGAAAAAACACTCCTTTGTATCAGCTGCTTCTTCTTTTTCATTCTCACATCTTTCCACCACCCCATCCTCCTCCTCCTTTCCTTACACATCCTTCTTTCCCCTCTTTCCCCAGATTATGCCTGTCTGTCAATCAGTCCATTTAACATCTGCTCTGAGTAAGGCGATGCAGACAATAACACATCATGGTCACTGAGCTGAATATCCCCGAAGATTTCAGAGGAGGCCTTTTTTTTTTTTGCTTTTTCCTTGACTCTATTTTTCTCTGTCTCTCTCCCTCTTATCCCCCTTCTTTTTTGGAGGTCCAGTAATGAGTTACAAAAGGTCATTGGAGCATTGCAGCTGCTCATCCACTCGTGCCATAATCCACGGCACTCATGCCTGATTACCTCTCCAATGGTCAAAGGTAGGGGAGGGAGTAAAAACAATGGGTGCAAAGCATGAGGCTCCTCCGAGAAATATGGGCCAGGGGTGTTATTTTGGACGGTGCCAGTCAGAGAGAAATAACCCTGAGCAGATCCATTTATTCTTTTAAATCAAAATGCCTCAGCAGCAGCATGCAGTGAGGGGAAAACATGACACATTTTCTCCCTTCCCCTCCATCAACAGCCATTTTGATCTCCACAATTGACCTTCCATGGCATCATTTACAATGAGTCATATCACAGCCACAAAGTGTTAAAGCTGCAGCGCACTCGCTCGTGTGTGCACGCAGACAAATGCTCCGACGCATCGATAATCATTCTCCCTTCGTGCCCACACAAAGTCTCAGGAATGCACGCACGCGCGCGCGCGCACACACACACACACACACACACACCTCGACATTATCACGCATGCACTTGTAGGCATAATGGCTTTAACTAGACCAAATTGTCCGCCCTTCATTTGTATGTCTATGGCGACCCACATTCTCATGACTCGCCCTTTGACAAAGAGGGGTCATTCCCCCAGCAAAGAAAATGAAGCCCAGTAGATATTGTTTGATTGGATTTTGCCTTTTCAAGGTTTCAGGATCATTACAGGAATTCATTTGAAGTGTTGCTGAAAATGAAACTGCGACCCTCTTCCCGCGTTTAATTATTCTAATACCACTTTCTTTTTTGCTCTCATTCGCTTTTTTTGTCTGTCTGCAAAGTGTGCCATTTGGAGAAATTAAAACCATCAGGCCAGACCTTAAAATGAGACCAGGGTGGACTAATTTTCAGCCGGGAACTTATTTTGTTTCTTCTCATCTCCCTCTCCTCTGCTTGTACACCGCCGCCTCCGATTTTTCATTTCTTTTTTTTTTCATCTTTTTTCCCTCAGAATCATCCCTCTTGCATATCCTCTCTCCGTCCTCCTCTGACTTCCTTTTCTCCTCTCTCACTTTTACAGTGTTTCCATCACTTCAGTCTCATCCCCACCCCCCACCCCCACCCCCGCCCGTCCACATTTTTAAACACAAGCCAGTGCATTGGTTCCAAACCAAATGTGTTCATTCCAACATTTCAATAAATTGAGTAGGGGAGGCATTAACGTTAATCACAGCGACCACATTGTGCTTTAGACACGTTGGTGGGATTATGGATTACTATTAGCTGGATGGAAACCGATTCTTTCATTTGAATTCCGACTTCCTCGTCTTGCTAAAATTAAAAAGAGAACTAATACTTCTTGGACAATAATACTTCTTCTTGGACAGGACTTTGCGCTCCCTCTCTCTCTCTTCCTGATCTGCAGGAACACCCAAAGAGCAGCTAATGACAGACACAGACAGCTCACAGCTCCATTCAAACGGCAGCTACATGAAGCTTTTTGTTTCTTTTAGCCAGCTGATACCTCTGTAGCTGATCGTGATAATTCCCCACACTGATCACTCGTCTGTCTCATTTCATATTCACAGTTGGTGACTCGGGCCATGTTACAGCAGTGCCAGAAGTGCTCTCGAGATAAGTCTTAAGGAGTTATCCAAAGAGATGTTTAACCTCTTATTCCCTGAGTTTATTCTTTCAGCACTCTTTAGCCGGCACCTATGAGTCACGGCCCTCTGATATTTGTTGGTTTTTGCTGTCTTCGCGTTTCTCACGGTTAGTTTTGACTCTTTTTTAACTTCCTGTTTTATTTTGAAGGGCAGTTTTTGTTTCCACCCGCGTCTCGCTGAGTGCATATATAGATCCTACTTACCAGTTACTTTCAGTCAAATGTTCCCTGCTCAAACTCGTTCAGGTCCACTAATATCTGTAAATAACTGCAATAATTGAGCTAATCTTTCCGTGTGCCCCCTGACCACTGCATCTGTGACCTCTGTGGCACGTGCCGCTCTCAGCGACCTGCGCAACCAGAGCCTGAAATGTCCACGATCGACCAATGGTGAGCCAGAAAACGATGGACGACGAGGGAAACGCTGCATCTGTGGACGAGGCTTCTTTAGGCAAGTTGTGGGCACCGAGATCTGTCGCATCCTCTAATGTAAATTCACCCAATCTTAATAGTGGGCGTGGTTTAAAGTTAAGAGCAGGGTTTGGCTTAGGTCGGGGCTAGGCACCAGTGGTTATGGTTTCCAAGAAAGTAATGTAAGCGTGTCTCTGTGTTTACTATACAGAGCGATGAAAGATGGTGGAGGGCTGCAGCACAGCAGGCCATCAGCGGTGTGTCTGCGGTCATACTATAGACATGTGTGACAGATGGCCGCGTTACGGCATCCATATCGTCCTTTTTACTGAAACGTCTGCCGCCAACACTGCTGAACAGATTCATAACCTCTATTTACACATCAAACCTCCACCAAAACATGAAGAATTTGGTGGGAAACAGATCGACTGTGTTGGGGGAATCCTTGGACAGTCAAATATCCAGTAAGATGGAAACTTAATTAGTTAAATTTACTCTTCCTAGACTAAACTTAATTTTGGAGAGACCTTAACATTTTAATTTAGTCTTTCTAGATCTGCATTGCCAGCAGTGTCGAAAGAAAAAAAATCAAGTGAAAATACCCTTCCAACCCCGTTTTTCATCTCAGATAAGCCTGTTGGGAGTATTTCAGAGAGCCAAGTTGCCCTGTAATTCACACAGTCACAAATTTAACAGGAATGACCATTTCAAACCAGCGTTTGTCTTCTTTTAACACACTGTCGCACATTCACAGCACATTTCTAACACATGTACACACACGAGGACCATTTGGTCACCAAATATGTTTCCAAAGAGAAAATGTGAAGTTCCTGCATCACACGAGTCACAGGAGGACAGCGAGGATTTTCACTCTGGGGTTTCTATGCCTAACAGCCGATTTACTTAGCTTAGTACTAACGTCTGTAAACAGGGCTAAACTACGGTGGCCCCAAAGGACAAAGAGGCTGCAGGAGAGGACGCACAGACATGAAGGAAAACAGACCTCAGAAACTGATTATCTGGATGAGATGGCCACAGACCCCCGGTATGTAACAGGGTCATATACAACCCCGTATGTAACAGGGTCATATACAGACCCCCCGTATGGTAACAGGGTCATATACAGACCCCGGTATGGATTAATGGACTAATGTGCTACAGTGACGCGCGACCCAAACAGCTTCAGCTTTCGGGATACCACTACTGAAGGCAGAGCAAAGCACAAACATGTTTTTCATATTCTGTGAAGTCTCATTTATGAAATGGATTCCTGGATAAAAATATTTTACTGCAAAAGTGGTGAAATTAAAAGAACAGATGTCATGGAATGATTCATAAATGTAAAAAAAGAAAAATGATGCCAAACCAGATGCTACATCTGAACTTGAAGTAGAATATATTTTACTGAACTGATGTCTCAGCTGTCAGTCCCCTTGAAATAATATCTAACGTTTAATAAAGTTATATACATTCTGGGTATTATTGTAGGGTCTGTACCATGAGGCGGCTGATGTTGTGATTTGGTGTTACATAAATAAAACTGAACTGAACTGCATAGTCACTGTACAGGTTATAAGGACACAATGACTGAGCCTGATTGGTGGAGGCTAATTTGACTGACTTTAAGCCGCTAAAACACGTTCAAGTTCTAATTTGACCCACGAGCCTCGGCCTTCACAGACGTCTTATTGAAATGTCCGAGGAACGTTCTGATTATACCATTACATGATGTGAGAACCTGACCCGCTGTAAGCTGCGGGCTCATTCGTCCTGACGCCACCCCTTTGACTTCAGCTAACAGCAAATGATCATTTCACTCTGTGTTTGACAGTGGTGTGCGATACTGCAACGATTTGGTATCGATCCAATACCGAGTAAATACAGGGCCAGTATCGCTGATACCGATACTTTTTAATAATTATGAAGAGTTATCATGAAGTTTAAGTGTTTTGTGATTTTTTTTTCCACTATGGATCATTAATTAGTTAAAACTCAGGATAGAATTGGGCAGAGTTTATAGGTAAATAGAAAATACTTTATCAAAATAAAAGTTTTTGTTCTGAAACATTAGAACAGTAACAGAACAATTTTCCCCATACACTGTGATGTCTGAATTTTTTTCTTAAATAAAGTGTACAAAATGAGCACTCAAGAACAAATTAAAGCTTTTTTCCAGGTAGTGTTCACAAAGTATAATACAAAAATGTAATAAAAAATATCCCTTCATGCAATAATTTTCTGGATTTTTGTTTTAAATAAACAAGCTGTACAAAATTATCACTCCACAATGTTATTAAACATTTACACTTCCGCCCGCCCTGCTTCCGGCTCGCGATTTGATGTCAAAAATATAAGACAATTTGACCCTTTAAGTTACTTTTTTGACATTTCACTAACTCCTCTTGATTGGAGGGGAAAGCGAAATATAAAAAAAGTAAGTTAAAGGACCAAATTGTTTTATACGTTTGACATCAAATCACGTGCGGGCAGTAGGGGGCGGGGCTGGAAGTGTCCCGTAGTACGGGAGTTTGAGGCCTCTGACAAATTCCTTGTTTTCCTTGTTTTTCTCCTGCATATAAAACATTTTGTCTTCCACCAAAAAAGGAAAAAACAGGACTGTGATCAAAATATAAAAAAACCATTTCCCTCAGGTAACTTCATTGAGCTTTATGCTGACCAGTCATGCTGAAGCACACTCACTCACAGAGGGCCACATGATTACATCAGTAACTATTACTGAATACTAATATTAGTGACGGCCAGCTTTTCAGCTGACAGTGTGACAGCTTTAGTTGGAAAAGCCTGAAGATGGTTTTCTTAAAAACTCAGTTTGGAGCCTTAAAATGATCTCAAAGAGACCTGCCCCCCCCCCCACCCCCATTTGAACACCTTTGGCCTTTACCTCTGATAAATACATCTAAACTTCAGCAGAAGACAGTATTTTAGTGCTTCACACAGATAAAGAGTGTGTGTGTGTGTGTGTGTGTGTGTGTGTCTGTGTGTGTCTGTGTGTGTGTGCTGCTGTCACCAGTGGATGGTATATGTCAGCCTTGACTACACGCTGGCTCCACTTCATCACCAGCTGCAGCCCAGCTCAGCTCCAGAAAAACTGGCAAACTGTTTGTCTGCCTGCCTGACGCACAATAAAACTGTGTCTCCATTAGAACGGCCTCTGCAGCCCACACGCACACACACACACAGACACACACACACTCCAATAAATGTGTAAAAAGACACACGGCGTCCTTGCAGGAGGGTGCGTGTGTGTCTGTGTGTGTGTTTTGTACCTTTTCTAGAGACGCCTGCAGCCTGTGCCAGATACCATCATAATGTTGGACAGGTGTACAACATGGTAATCAGGGATTTACGGGAGAGAGGCAGTGTGTGCGTGAAAAGAGAGGGAGGACACACAAAAGGAAAAAGAGAGAAAGACGGCCAAATATTCTTTTTTCCCCGGGAAGCCACGACAGCCCCTTCCTACCTCATCCCCACACATGTGTGAGTCTGAGGGGACTGTCTGGACAAGGTCAGCCTCCTCTGTCCACACTGTCCCCCATAACAGTCAATCACACTCCTCCTCTTCCTCTCCTTCTTTCTCTTTTCCACGGTAATCCCACCCCTCTCGGCCGCGCGGCTCATACGACAGGCTGTCAGTGGACGGCGAGCGCCGCGGCCGGGTTTGCTCGTGTGTTAGTTAGAGACGGACCTGCCGGCGAACGATCTTTAGATAACAAATCGATCGATCGGTGAGCCAGTCAGTGAACAAAGCTATCAAACGTGCACGCAGCCAGCACAGATGAACCACGCCTTATATTTTCATATTTATTCCTCCATTTTGTGCGTATTGCACTGCCCTCAGATGCACACACATTAGCACATAGCGCTGTCAACCTAAATGATACTTTTCAACATCTTTCCATTTGCACCTCCTCCTCCTCCTCCTCTCGCCTTCCTGTGCCTTAAATTATTCAGATCTCTCTACATTTGATTTAGCATGCCTCCTGTCTGCCATTTCCCCTCTTTTTTATACATTTCATTATGTTGTATGACTTTAGACCCACTGGCTGGAAAATGACAATTATTTTGCTCCAGCAGCCAGCTATTAACAGAGCCGAAGAATACGCGGAGTGGCGTGCAGAGCGGGCACTGCAGTGTAAGGCGAACACATGCACGTGTGCAGAGAGCCACACACGTATACAGGTAAATACTGCATGTACATACAGTGTGCTATAAACACAACGACGTGCAGCGACTCTTTATGCACACGCTTCCCGTACAATAAAGCCACTAAAAGCTTGGCTTGTGGCCGAGACCGTGTGAGGAATGATTCCACGGAAAGAGGAGAACAAAGAGAGAGATCTGTCACTGCAAACTAATGCCTTTTAGATGTACCTTTAGCTCGGCTCGGCTACTGAATTCAACCCATATCTAATGGCAGCTTGTTTGGCCTTTTCATCAATTCTGCATAAATATATATGAGCCACAGGGAAACATACAAGGGACCTAATAGAAATGAATGAACTACTCAACCATATATTTGCCGTGAGAGATATGCAGCTTGTGATTGGAAAGGGCATCCACTATCTGCAATATTGATAATACTTTTCAAATTTCATCTGCTTTTGTTTGCGTTCTGCGGCCGCCTGTTTAAACATGGTGAGAATTATAATGAGGCCAAACATTATCTCCACCAGTTGTTCTAGGCTGAACATATAACTTTATCACTGAAATGATTCCCGCACTTTGGCTGCATTGTAGCGTTTCCATTAGAGCTTGGCTATCTGACAGAACTCCAACCAATCGGCGGCAACAGTGGCCCACGTCTGGTGGCCAAGCGGTGCCTGAGTCTGTGACACTGAGAGGAATGTGCCAGGATGTATAATTGTAACCATCTCTGATCAAATATGCTGGAGGACAGTGTGAACCCTCTCTATTTTACCTTGGATGCTGTTTATTTAACAGCAAACATTTTGTCTTTCGGAGCATCACTCCACAGTCGACGGGATTTTTTTAGCTTTCCTCTGGAGCATTTTTTTTCCCGCTCTGCCTGTTCGTGTCAGCGGTGCCGATCGTGTCCTGACAGCAGCGTCATTTTGTATCGTAGGTCACGAACGGCCCGATTTGACGGGAAGAAGGCCAGACCGGTAACACGATCACCAAATAACGACCAAAGAACGTGCCCGTATTACTCCGCTTTCTTTCAGTGCAAAGAAGCTTGCCTAGATATTTAACAGCCTTTCAACAACACATCCGAGTTTCTCCACATTATAAAGAAACACAGCCGTCAGCACGGCTCCTTCCTCTGTTAATTCACAGCAAAGATCCAGTTTTACTGCAAATAGCGTGAAACTCTGAAGGCCTTCGAGGGAACGGCTTTGGTGCACGGCGGGCCGCGGCTCACGTCTTTGTCAGAAGGGGGATCTGAAATGTGTGAAGTAAAAAAAAATGTCTGCCTCCCCGCTCGCGATGTTTCCAAAGCCGTCCGGTGGGCCGAACGCCCCTCATGCAGAGGACTGAAACTGCAGCCCGGCGCGTGGAGGCCCGCTTTAAGTAATCACATGACGCGCTCGCTTCTTTCCACACGTTTCCACCAAATTTCCCTGAAAGCAAAGTGATTCCACATCATATCCACCCCGGAGTCATCCACGTCCTGTAACGGATCCGGAGCCCACTAAACCGAATCAGGCCTGATCAGTTTCAACTCGGTGTTATTTCTATAGCAACAGTTCATACAACAGTTGTCTCGAGGTGCCTTATTTACCCAAAGAAGACATGAAAGGACCTAGTGTGGATCCTCTCACACCTCAGCTAATCCTGCCTGGATCTGATCCGGACCCCTTCATCTGTACAAATGAAATATCTCAGACCGAGCTGACCCAAAGCTGGAGCACTGACGGTTATGAGAACAATAAGACCCGGTGTGTGATCTGACAGTCCGTGTGAACAGAGGGAACGGGAAGTGCAGGGTGCTAACACATTTCCAGGTTTTAGGACTTATTCCTTCTTGGAAGGCCGGTTCAAAGTGGAAAAAAATAAAACACATTTATGCATGAGAAAAAGGAAGACTTTCTCTGACAGCAGACCTTCCAAGCCTGTACATCAGCTCAGCTCATATTAACATCTATAAGACTGCGTATGATTAGAGCTTCTTTGACAGAGGTGAACGTAACCACGTTAATGGAGCACTGATTTATCACCAGGGTCGATTCTTTCATCGCACTGTGTTGAAGAGAAGCAGTGGACACTGTAGCAAACCTTTATTCTCTTCTTTCATTTGCAGAGTTTCCATATGATTTGATTTGGGTCTTTTTCTTAGACATGATCCTCCTTGGTGGCTGCACTGAAGAATCCTTTCAAAAGCTTCTCAGCAGCAGAAGTATGCAGAGGTGAACTGTATTATATATCCTCTTAAGAAAGCACAGGAATCAGTCTTGCATGATTGCCCCTCGCAGTGCCTCGCAGAGCGGCAGAGAGAGCAGGTTATCCATGTAGAAATTGCACAGCAGATATCATAAACCGAGCTCTGTCATGCACAAAGACACTGGAAAAAAGTACCAAGATGATCTTTCATGCCGGAGTCGCTGAAATCCCCGACACACACCCTTGGAAGAGCAGCTCAGCGCCCACACGGGGACTCAGGGTTATTTGAACTAAAGCTTTGTATGGGGTTACAGGCGGCGCTCGAGCTCTAAGACCAGGGTTGGTCCGATGCCTACCGTGGACTTATGGTGATCTTGGTGACTTGGCCGAACGCTGCAGCCCAGATCGAGCTGTGTCACCAGGGACAGACATATCAGAGGAGCTCAGTGAAGCTGGCAGATCATGATAGTCATCTTAGGGAGACGGGTCCCAGTGATTAAATCCAGGCTGTTGGATCCCACCCTCTGGCACTTGACCACACGCATGCGTGCGCACACACACATAAACACAAAGATGCATGCGTGTCCAGAGTCCCAAACCCAGGATCATTAATATTTGCACATTATAACCCTCCTCTTTCTCACACTGCTGCCACCAGATATACCAGCTGGGCCCGCCTATCCATTACCATAATGCCATCAGTGTGTGTGCTGCCACGGCTATATCTGGCTACATGTACTTTCTTGTTGTGTGTGTCTCTGTATGTTCACACTTGCTGGTTTGTTCTATGTTGGTGTATGTGATATTTATGCATGCGCCTGCCTCCTACAGTGGGCACGCATATTCAAAATGGATTTAAAGGCTAAATTGTATAATGATTTCTGGGAAAACAATAAATTGAGGCTCCAAATAAAGGCCATTATGGAAATGAGATTATGGAGCAATTGAATTAGGCTGTAATCACCGTTTCTATATGTCATTACAATGCAACTTTATACAGCATTACTCTGTGCCTCAGGCTATAAATGACAAACAGTGTTTCTTTGAGAAGTATTTCAGTAAATCCACAAGGGGAGGGTTTAATTCAGATTCACTCAATGCATCTCCACCTCCGCCACTTTATTTCAGAGTTCACATTATTCCCATCGGGTCGGACACATTTTTACAAATTTAACAGTTCGGTCCCGTACCGCTCACCAAAATGTGCTCAGAGACTAAATAAACCTTCAGTGTCTATATTTTCCCCATTTATTCGCATAATGTAATCACTGACTAACCTAAGTTTTTAACCAATAGATTTTCATGTAGGCAAACTTCACTTTAATCCACATCAGAGGAAGTCATTTAAAGAATCCAGTTCAGTTTCTGATTTTGCCCTTTGGAGTTTGGACCATTTGAACGGGCCTCCATGGAGATCGGGGAAAGCTGTGGCTGGGGGGTCTAACGTAGCCTAAAAATGATCTCCTATCAGTGGAAAACGTCCTGAGGTGAGAAACGTCGAGGTGACGAGGACTCCGAGGATCCACTTGCACTCACACCAAAGCGGAGGCTGGAGCCCTTCATGGTTACTGCAGGTGGGCCACAACACGCCATTTAGAGTCAGTGTCATTAAAATCATGTTTCTCCACAGCAGGTCAGATCCATCAGAAAAGTCCAATCTTGGAGGGCCAGGCCCAGTTATGAGACAGCGCATTAATACTGCATTAAATCATTATTATTATTAATCTCTGCCTCTCTTCCACAGCATGTCTTTTGTCCTGTCTCTCTCCACTCAGCCCCAACCGGTCGCAGCAGATGCCTGCCCCTCCCTGAGCCTGGTTCTGCTGGAGGTTTCTTCCTGTTAAAAGGGAGTTTTTCCTTCCCGCTGTCGCCAAGTGCTTGCTCATAGGGGGTCATGTGATTGTTGGGTTTTCTCTCTAGGGTCTTTACCTTACAATATAAAGCAGCTTGAGGCGACTGTTTGTTGTGATTTGGTGCTGTATAAATAAAATTGATTTGAACTGAACTAACATCAGGTGACCAGAGACAAGTAAAACACAGCTGTTGATCCCACGTTAACGCAGAGCGTCAAACACAGCCTGGGGCAGTAATTTCTGCATGTCACGAGGTCCAGATCCAGTGTGAATGCCACACACTGATAAATGAGCCGGGCTGACGTTTGCCAGCATTAACAAGTTTGTCCACCAGAGAGCACTAACAAGTTTCTTCTAACAATTCGTTTAATTTTATATTCCTTGTATTAATGAATTAGCACGCTGTGATAGATTTATTCGTTAAAGGGGGACTTTCTGCGTATCATAGACCGTACGAAAGATGGACGCAGCCACCATGACGTCACCCACATGTGACACTTGTTCTTCGATCTCAGGCTCTTGGAAACTCTGGATAATCCTCCTTTTGACTCTGACCGTAATTTACAAAATTACCTTCATGTTTTATTCCCCTTTTCGCCTCCTGGTGGCCGCTGAAGGAAACGCAGCTTTAAGGCTCCACGTTGGCTTCGCGTCACAGACCTGGAAGCTGTGTCCGTCTTTCCTCCTGCCTGTGCTGCACACATGCTTTAAACAGGCTCTAATAGCTGAGACTGGTGCAGTCTGGGGGCTGAATTTGATGTTTTGCGAGGCAATGATGCGTTAACCTGCTGTGACGCATGTCAATGCATCAAGACCCCACCTGTGTGAGGTTGCACAGAAAATAGCAGACGCCGTTGTTTTAACGTGCAGTTAGCGGTCGTTTGTTGCGAATGCAGAAACCTAATGAGTTACTTTAAAACCTGAAACCTGTCCCGTAAAATCTCTCTGACTGTACACACGTGTGAGGATGATTTAAATTCCTGGAGCAGGGATTATTAATCTTACCATAATTTTGCAACAATACACACACACACACACACACACACACACACACACACACACACACACACACACAGTCTATCATCACCAATGAGTCCTCTCCTCCTGTTTTCTGGGGTCCGTGGGGATTTGTCAGTGCTCGTCAACCAACCGTGTCAACCGTGACAGTCGTCCAGATGTCTCCCGCTGCCACGGAGATGACAGGGAGGACAGGGAGAGAGGAGGAGTGAAGGGATGGAGAGAGAGGAGTGTCCCTCATCTGACAAACACTACGGTGGGACATCCACGAGCAATCAAAGTAAGAGCACAAAGCACGAGCCACGCTGACAGGCTCTAATAAAGTGGATTCCATACCTGTGGTACTTCAGGGAATACGCAAAGTTTGTGCGAGAGTGGCCTTTTGGTCGGCTTATCTGCTGAAGCATGACTCCAGCTTTTATGATCTTTACAGTTCAGACCAAATTTTCAGCTGCTGCTTCTTTACTCTTTCCAGCAAATAGACAAAAAGAGGATGCATCGTATTTACTTGTTCCTCCCTGACAGCACCTCCCCCGTCTGTCTGTCTGACACTACTTTGCACAGGGACACCAGCAGTATGCTGATGAATATGTAATATTCTGTAGCAGACTCATGTTTTAGATCACGATCAACAGTTGGTGGGTGTTACTGGCTACAGGAGTCATCGGTTGAAACTGAGCAGTAAAAGCATTTAGCTGGTATCACTCTGAAAAGACTACAACAATTAAACGGACTCTTAACGAAAGCCTAAAGGTCCTTCTCTGCCGATGAGGCGCCCCCTATAGGCTACACTCGTTCCAAATGCTCGTTGGTTGGCTTACCAATGACGTGACCCATGATACAAAGTTGCGTATAAAATTAGACAGTACTGATTTTATCAGTAACTCATGTCGTGATGCAGAACTAACATTTACACGGGGACGTTAGCCTGCACGGTGTAACAGCGCTACACAACATGGATCTGACACTGGCAGCTTCATCACAGTGACGCTCAAAGATCTGCTGTCTCGCTGCTGTCCAACATGTAGCACATTTGCTGAAGGCAAAGCTGTTATAAACCTCTGCAGCTAACACGTTAAAGAACAAATATCTGCAGCTAAACATGTGAGAGCCTTGCAGCTTCACCATCAAACTCGCTCTCCCCTCTTTCTTGTCTGTAATGTGTCACATGAAGCTGATACGGAGGGCATGGCAGGGCAGAGATCCAGCAGGCTGCTGGCCTGTGCCAGGAAGTGCTCCACGAAGCACATGGTGAGAGCCTGCAGCACCAATCAGCCTGTACTGAGGCTGTCAATGGGCTCATTAGCGCTCATTACATCGACCTCTTGGGCACCTGGGTGCCCTTCAGAGCTCTTAGGGCAGGGGGGTCGGGGCAGACTGTGGGTAGTGTGAGGGGCAAAACAGGAGAGTATAAAGAGAACAACAAAAGATGGATCCCATGTTTCTGTCGTGACAAAGACAGATGAATCAGAGAAAGAAAACGAGTGAGGACACTAGAGCTAGGCTACAAAGATTAAAAAGGTGACAGAGCCGACACGGTTAAAGTGGGCGGGTCTTTGCTGTGCTAACTGATGAGAAGTCAGTCAGTACTGTAGGTGAGATGACAATGACTCAAACAGTACTCAGACCGGTTGTTTTCTCACCGTGCATTCTTGTTACATATACAATGATTTAGTATCATTTGAATTTATTGACCTTAATGTTTGCCGACTGTGCAGACACGGTAACTGGAGCTTGGTTAGCAACCACAGTGACTGCTTAAAAGCTCAGAATTTTTCCAGCCTTCCCAGCTTGTGTATAAACTACAGGTAAGTACTAATTACAGAGAACAATTTAACAACATCTATTCATTTCAGTTTGACATATATAGCACCAAATCACAACAACAGTCTCCTCAAGCTGCTTTGTATTGTAGGTAAAGATGCTACAGAGAAAACCCAACAGTCAAAGAGAGAGCACCTGGTGACAGTGGGAAGGAAAAACTCCCTTTTAACAGGAAGAAACCTCCACCCGAATCAGGCTCAGGGAGGGGCAGTCATCCACTACGACCAGCTGAGGGGAGAGAGACAGACATGCTGTGGAACTAATGACTAACTAATGATTAAGTGCAGAGTGGGGTATAAACAGAGTGAAAAGAGGTGAATGAAAAGAAACACTCAGTGCATCATGGGAACCCCCCAGCAGCCTAGGCCTATAGCAGCATACCTAAGGGAGGGTTCAGGGTCACGTGATCTGTTAATATAATATTTGCACAATATCTCTCGTGCTTTGTGCGTTTCCACTGCTGGAACTGTGGAGTAAGAAGTCTTGAAGCTTAGTGCCCTGAGTGGTGACAGGACATAACAGCTTGTTACCTCGCCCGCTGACAGGCGGAGGGAGGCGATGTTTTCACACTGGTCTGTTTGCCTGTTAGCAGGATAACTCGGAAAAATTATGAATGGATTTCAATGAAAAATTATGGAGCTGTTGGGAGGAACAATTGATTAAATTTTGGTGGTCACATCATGACCTGGATCTAGGAGGGACAATATTCACTAATTTGTGCTATCTTGAAAAGTTTTAAACCAAAATTGATGAAACTTTCTGGAAATATTCCTGAGAGGCCCAACAAAATATGATTTCATTTTCACAGTCAAAAGTCAAGGTCACCAAAAATTTTAAAGAGCCATATAAAGGTTAATGAAAAGGAAAAAAAACATAACTAAGTGAAGCTGTGCTGTGTGTTTACAAACTAACACAAACTGAAATCATCAATAAAATGTTCTTCATCCTCCTGTTGGTCCCTTTATTTAAAGCCTTCTGGATATGAATTCACTTTTTCTGCTCTAACAGTTTTAGCTGGGAGCGCCATACAGCACCTCACTGTGTGTCTGTGTGTGTGTGTGTGTGTGTGTGTGTGTGTGTGTGCTGGTCACCACGCCGGTCCATAAAATAATGTCAGAGTTGGGTAAAGCAGCAGAGTCCCATATGGGTTTCTTTGAGTATGACAGTGAGACAGACAGAAGTGAGTGTTGTGTTGTGGATGACGGCAAAATGTGTGGAACACTCCACAAGGGGAAAACCACCAACCTCAAAGTCCACCTGAGGGGGGCACACAGGGCGGCTACGGAAACCCCTCTAAACCTACGACCTAACCTACAACCTAACCTACACAGTAACCTACGACCTAACCTACAACCTAACCTACACAGTAACCTACACAGTAACCTACGACCTACCCTGCGCAGTAACCATCGCAGTACCCTGTGGTGTAACCCAAACGTTTTTCAAGTAGGGCCAAATTTGATAATGTGAAAGTGCCAACAGTCCCTGACAACATTATTTTAAACAATAAAAGATGCATATAAATATTCTGTTATTTAGTATTTTCATTTTCGTGCAGCAAACATAAAGTAACCAAACGTAGAGCATAATGCTCTAGCAGAAATTTAAAACATACAGAAACTTTGTGAAATAAAACTCTGGGTAATTCTGATAACAGAGCAACAGGTGAGCTGCTGAGGCTGATGTGAGGGGCACACAGGTACGCAGGGCAGGTGTGGCTCCAGAGCAGTGGGTGGAGTCACTCAGTCTGGATCTCAGCAGTTCTTGTTAAAGCTCAGAACAGAGCAACTGCTCACACAAACATGTGGAGCCAAACAAGCTGAACATTTTCTTTGTTCATTTCCTGAAACTTGATCTCATCCAGCTGCCAAAAACTGATCTCTGATGTTTTTATGTGTTTCTGATCTATAGTGTCTCTGCTTATGTTGGGAAGTAGACTGTGGTCAGCAGGATTTATGAAGGCCTTAGAAATAAAATAAGGAAATGACCTGTTTTGCAGGTATCTTTATGACTGTGTTACTGTATCTACATTATAGTCAGCCTGGTCCTTTTTGGCCTCGTCAACTATCTTTACGGAGCTGTGATATCTGTTGCAGCTTCTGCGGCCCCCTTGGGCAGATCTCTGAAAAAACAAGTTTTTACCTGATAAATAAAGAATATATAAACGTCACTGTGCCAAAAACGTGACTGTAGCTTTTACCTGTGACAGGAGAGTTCTTTCTCACTCAGAACGAACTGATCTCATTCACGAGAGATATGTTTGACAGATTATAGGCCAAAAAGGCATTTACACCAGTTTAAATACAGCAAGTCAGTTTTTGGCACGACACCGGTAAAAAGGCGCGAGAGAGATGCTGGCTGCAGGTGCGGCTGCAGGTGAGGTGGAGCGTCATCAGAGTCAAACAGCAACAGGTCCTTTACAACAGCAGCAAAATCCCCCAAACGGTCGTTGAACTCACCAGAGAGAGATGCGATGGCTGCTGCGTCCCGCTTCGTTTGCACACCTACTGCCAACCACGACCTCCCGCAGAGCTGGAACCGTGCGGTGCTCCGTTTGCGGTAAGTGTCTCTGGAAAAGCTGCAGCTTCGTTTCAAAGCCCTTTCAAATAGTTGGCTCACTGCTGCATCTTTGAAGGCTAAGAAACAAATTCAAAGTTCGCTGACCTGTCTCTCCCAGGTGTCTGTTAACGTGATGATCTCTGCCACAGAGCTCAGGCCAAGCATCAGCTAACTCTGCCTTGTTCTCGGGCAAATGCGTTCAGCTATTTGCGGAACACAGACTTTAATAAACTTGCCTTCTGTAAAGAAGGTCGGTCATGTTTGCAAAGCCCCTCCATCGCTGCTTTGGCGACATTTGCCTGAGACTCAGGTACACCTGCAGAGCCCTCCGCGTCGCCTACAGTCCGCATCTGAGCACAGCGTGGGCTGTGATTGGGTCAATCAGTCCATCTTCTTCTTTTTGAGGGTATGAAGCAGTTGGCAGACATCTGTTACACGACACTGCCTCCATGAGTCAAAAAGAGGAACTGCATGGTGAGTTGTATTCATTGTTTGCGTCTGCCGGCCAATAGTAACACATTTTTAGACAAAATGCGCGGGCCACATAAAAGCTGAGCTCGGGCCGGACTTTGGACACCCCTGGCGTGACCTTTCACTTCCTGAAAAATATAACTACAGGTCAGGTCAGCGCAGCCCACGACGACTGTGATTGGCCCGTTCAGCACTGCCGAGGCCTCCTGTGCATTTCCGGCTACTTTATGCTGCAGTTTTTGAATTTATCAGTGAGAGCGTAACAATCAGGAATAATAATCAAAGCATCAATGTAAGGACTCACCAATGTCAGAAAATTCCTGGAGGGAGACTGCTGAAACTATTGGAATGGATGTGAGGGAATGAAGAAAGTGGGAAAAAACAGAGGGATATGTTTGCAGCCAAAAACAAAAAACTGAGCACAAAGAGCGAGGACCAAGGAGGAGAAAAAGTCCGGGCATTTTTGTTTCTGTCGGCCAGCGCTGCATATAAAACACCAGCACACGACCATGAGACCCAGCGACAAAGTAATTGGTGAGTAACTAACCAAGCTAGCTCTCTGAGCAGCTCCTACAGGGAACCAGCATCACAGCCATGCAGCGAGGTGACAACCATAATGGACCGCTTTCAGTTTAAAAGTGACTGCTGACTGGTCAATACACAGGAACACTGCACTGATAGATGTGTTACTGAGACTGGGAGGTCCACACCACTGTGTGACACACACAAATACAAACACACACCAGCCTGAGAAGCTGTGTTTGAGCTTTGATTCCTTCAGTTCAGTTTGTTTTTGTCAAACATTTGCTGCGTTCTGATGTTACACACTAGATGTGAGGTGTTGTTAATCTGCTGCACTGAAGTTTATCCAGAGTTTATTGTGGAGTTTATTGTTGAGTTTATTGTTGAGTTTATTGTTGAGTTTATTGTTGAGTTTATTGGGTTTTGGAATTTCCGTTTTTCTTTATGTTTCTTCTTGTTGATGTTCATGTGTGTCCTTAATATGACACATTTAGCACATAATGCTGCTGTGCTGTGAACAGTTTTTCAATGGCATAATTTGTTGAGGTCTTATTACACAGTAGTTACTGTTGCACCTTGAATCTTGCACCTGACAAATTAAGTATGAAAAAATAAAAAAATAAACTATTAAAACTGATGAAAGCTAAACTAAAACTAAGCATTAAACAAAAAATAAAAACTAATAAGAATGTTCAAAACCACTCTGAGAACTAATTCAAACTCACTGAATTAGAGAAAAAAGTTAAAATAAAATAAAACTAACCTGTAATGTAAAATCCAAAGATATTATAACCCCGATCCTGCCTCATCACTGACGAAATGTTTAAATTCACATCTCAGTGATTTTTTCCTAAAATACTCACAATTCTGCACAAAAATCGCACACATGCACAATTCATATCTTTGTTTTCATTTAGAGGATGCTATTAGGGAACATAAACATATATCCAGACTGCATATGCCATTATCTGTTCACGTGGATCTAATTTTTTAAATAAAAATGTAAAATTATATTGTTTATTTAATTATATATATATTTTACAAGTGTTAAAAGCCAATAAATTTCCAGTCTTTGTGATCTACTAATTTATGCTGGAGCATGACACCACTGGCTGGTTGATTGCAGCGTAGTATCGGCACTGAGCGCCCTCCTGGTTTACATCATTTTTTTTGTCGACACCAGCAATGAGGGGATGTTGGATGAGTGTGTAACGTCTTAATAGGTAAATTAGGTCCCCTGGGATTCCTTCAGTGAAGCCAAGTTCAAATCAGTCTTTGGGAACATTTGAAGAAAAAGTGCTTTTCAGTGGAAGCTGCTCCTCAGTGTCGGTGGCACATCGAGTTGTTGGAACTCGACCTGATTTTTATCTGTTTTATTCTGACGCTGCAGTCATCAACGATGTTGGCAAGGCTTTGAGCTATCAAAGTAAATTTGGTATATTTATTCAAGCCCCCATTTTGGGAGAGCCTGAAACATTTTGTGGGATTTGCCGTCCCTCTAGGGGGCGCTGCTGTCAATGTTTCTGCCTTAAATAAATATTCTTTATGTCTAAGACCACGTGTGTCCTTTGAAATGGGATTTTTTCAGGTTTGTTTTGAAAAATATCGCAGTCCACATCTGATGTCGAAAACAGAAAAAGGTGCACACCTTTGACGTGCACGTCTCCGTTTTCCTCGTCCACATGTAAGCGCAGAAATCTTTTCAGTGGTCCAAAGGCCGTTTACGTGTGGATGAAAGGCTAAACGCACAGTAAAAGCTAAAGGGACTAAAATACCCACGTCTGTTAAAACCACAGGAGGTGCATGATGCTGAGACGCGCTAACCTGCCGAGTCAGCGTGACCCAAACAGGAATGAATTCTACGGAAAGGTTTTAAAAATGTTCACCAACCTAACCAAGATCAGCTGAGGTGATCTTCAGAAGAAACTAAAGTAAGGCCCCGTATCCACGAGAACCATCCAGTGGAAACGCTGTCGTGTTTTTGAAAACGGACACGTTCAGAGGGAAATTTTTAAAAATGATGGTCTGTCACACGGAACCGCATGTCATGAGCTGAGAGGTGCGGTGCGGGAGGAAGAGGCAGGACCCGAAACGCAGAGCTCCAGGAACACAGGGTTTATTAAACTGAAGGGAGAACAAAAACACACATGAACTCCCCCCGGGAAATGCACGGGTTGGGAGGAGACCAGGGAAACCAGGAAAACACGCGGGACAGACACAGGGACCACAGTGAGGAACAACCACTACGAACAAACACAACTGGGGATAACCACGAAATGACACGACAAGGAACGGAAGAAAACTGAGGGCTTAAGAATACATGAGGGCAATCGGGGCAAGAGAAAACAGCTGGGGAACACAGGTGAAGCAAATCAGGAAAACAACAGGGGGAAGCAAAGTCAGACACGAGACATGGGGAACACAGGACTATCAAAATAAAACAGGAAGGGACAGGACCAGGAACACGCAGAAACATCAGGGACCAGAGAAACAAGGAAACAAAACAGAAAACACTGGGCCACAGGCCCAGGACCATGACACCGCAGGAGACGTCGAAAGTTCCCACGCCAGGTCACCCGCAGTGCACGTGTTCCAGTACTTCCTGTTTTCAAAAAGAACAGAGTTTCGAACACACTCCACTCTGGAACCGTTTTCACAAAACATTAGCGTTCACCTGAAAACGTCCTCCTGTAAACGGGACCTAAGTCATGTCTCAGCAATCACCAAATGTGGCCAAACAATCATTTCGCTGTCTTTGGCCACTAAAACAAGTGTGTTCATAAGCCGTGTTAAGACCAATGTTGAAAAGTTTTGCTTTGCATTGCTCGTGCGAATACAGCCACCCAAGTTTTTTTGGAAACTCAACTTTTCACCAAGGGGAGGACAACTGGCAGCTGGAACTGAGTTAGAGAAACATATTTTCAGAACCCACCAGGAAGTCCTACGATTTCTCTGATTTCCTCCCAGCCCGCTCCTTTTCCTGTCGGTAAAAGCAAAGCTGGATAATTTCAGCTCCTGCAGCCTACAATAAGCTGCTCCTACGTTCCTGACCGGGTGAGGTCAGGAGGATCTGTGGGAGAAAAAGTTCACTCACCATCAGCTGAAATATTCAGATTCCCACAGGTGTGAAGTCACCCTGATGCAAATTTACGTCAGTTTTCATCTTTGCATGAACTTTGTTTGCTCCTTTGGTGTGACGCCAACGTTCTCGGAGGACAAAGCAGAGGAAAAACAAACCGGATCAGGTCGAGCGTCCGTGCTGATCTGCTCGACCTCCATCACAGATTTTTGTTAATAAATCTAATTACAGATGGAGAAACAGACAACTTCAGTTTAGACTCCAAAATTATTTGGTCGTTATTTCTGCTTTGTGTAGTTAATTTGAAAGAACGCTGTGCTTAATTTAATGGCACCTTCAGAGCAACAAGTTCAGTATCAGCAGTGAGAGGCTGAACAAAGCTCACGCAGGCACGAAATCAGCTCAGACATCTTCTCACCTTACTCCCTCAGTGTGATTAAACTTAACCCGGCAGCTTTTCTTTGAAACTCTTACATTTATTTCAAGTGTTAGCGTACTTTACTTTGAGCCGCCCACGGGCTGATTTTACACAGTCGATAATGTAACTTTTCTACTTTGCACACGAACAAAAGCAGACAGTGCAAAGAGAAGCAGCACCTGATAACAAACCGTCTAAAGCTGCTCTTTATGAGCAGTTCTGAGGATCCGGCAGAGCCGAGGGACTCGCAGGTACCGTTTGAACAGCTGAGCTCTCATTTTGACACCAATAACAGCAGACGGAGCTGTCAAATGGAGTATTTACATAGATATTATAAAATCAGATTATAAAAGGAAACCCTGTCAAATAATACAAGAAAAATTCTGAGGACTGAATAATGGCGCTCAATGTGTCAGCCAGGTTTGTGTGATCAGTTCTTATTACTACGTTCAGTTCAGGTCCACGGTTTCAGTTTGGTTTTTTTAATGTTCAAAGCAGACACACCTCTCTTTTTATTTCATCTCCTCCAGAACCAGATTCTCTGTGACATTTCAGTATGTTTGTAGTCAGGCTCGGCAGGTTTTCCTGATAATAAGTAGACGCTCGGGACAAAATGATTCCTTTTTGCATTTGTTTTCACTGCGAAGCTCCGTTTTTTCATCCAGACTCACACTTCAGGTCAGTTTGAGACAAGCTGGAGGAAAGACGGCCGTTGGTCAGCATGATGAGAGGACGAAGTCATGAAGCGTTTCTGTAGGTGAGCCTGTGGATGATTTCCACCAAAGTGTTGGCTGCCTGTCCGCTCTCTGTCAGGATGCATGGCCGCCGTGCAGGAGTTCCTCTGGCCCTCTCTTTTCATCCCGGCTGGCGGGGCCCGCAGTTACCCTCTAAGGTCAAAGAGACCAGTATGTCTGAGCCTGACTCCTTACCAGAAAACCCCATGTCCCCACCACCTTTACCTCTCCCGAGGATGGATTTTTTTTAATATTCAGTAAATGCACGATGACCATTACTATCCAAAATATAATTGGCCAGCCTGACGTCAGTGAGCTCAAAAACACCAGAAGCAGCAGTGGATAACTCTCTGAGTACTTCCAAGCTTCTTCATGCTTCTCCCAGAATCCCTCCGGTTTCTACTGAAGATGGAAAATGAATAACAGAAAGACTTTGTACCGCCAGGCTGAGATGTTTACTCACGCTGAATATTCCACAGTGTGTGTGTGGAGCTCCACATGTGTAGGCAAAATAAATTTAACACAATGTTAGACCACTAATTTCCACTAGTACCTACTCCGCTGGATTTGACTCAGCTCGGTTTTTAGGGCTTTCCATTAGGTGGTAGTACCTGATACCAGGTACCTACTCAACTGGGTTTCCAAGAGAGCTGAGCCGAGTCAAAAATGTGACATCAATAGATTGCATGCCACTGATTGGCCAGGGAGTGACATCACTAGACGAGTCATGAGAATCAAACCCAGCCACGAGGGAAATGTCTGCACACTGACAGATGTTTTAGTGCTCGCTGGCTGACGACACAGTCCAAAGGAAGCTAGATCGTTTGTGTTTGTGTCGCATACAAATGACGATTTTCAGGCTGAGGTTGTACTCAGTTGTAATGGAAAGGGACCGAAACCGAGCAGAGTCGAGCCCAGTAGTTACTAGTGGAAAAGAGCCATGAGTGTTGATATTGAAGAAGGTGTCCTCTGGTGGCTTCATTTGAACATAACAAAACTGAGTTACGCTCAAACAGCAGCCTTTTCCTAAACTGAACTAGTTTTTAGTGGTTAAAGCTAAACAGTGGGTGCGGGTTAAAGAAGACTAAATTAAACTAAATAAAATAACAAGCATCAAATGTCCAACCATGAACATGAACAATGGTCTAACTGCTGATGTCCTGTCTCCTAATGTGGACTTATCTCTGCCACGGCCGATGGAACAACAGGTGTGTGTGACAGTGACATGCAGACAGTATCTGCCATTTCAGGGCTTTTTTCAAACTGCTGAAACTATAAAAGACGACACTTAAACACGTCTGCGTCAGTCTTCATGTCACCATCGTCAGGGTTTCTGCAGCGCACTGAAAGCCTGGCCCTCTGTAAACTGACCCCGTGCATGTGTGTGAACCTTAAGTCAGCTAATCTACATGTTGTCAGGCTAACCCTAACCCTAACCCTAACCCTAACCCAGGCTGTATAAAAAATCCTGGAAGCTTTAGTCCAGCTGTAAAGCCTTAACGATGCATTTGATCTAAATGTGAAGAGTAGGTGAGCATTGTGCAGCAATGTGTGCTGGAAATTATCATCAAAACTGAATTCAGGACTATTTCATAAATTTTAAAGCTTTGTATGCAGTAAATTTGAATTTTAGGAATTTTTAGAGTGCCAAAATAGCCCATTCATAGAGTTCAATAATTTTTCAGTTAATAGTTTATTTATTTGGACTACAGTGCTTAACAAATGTATTAGACCACCACCCAGTGTCAGGTTTATGCCACAGCTGCCCTAAGTTAACAGGACTGGTAATTATTGTACCAAAATCATTGGTTATGCTTCTGTAATGGTTAATCCACCAGCATGCACAGACAAAGTATGTGGCCAAAGGTTTGCGCACCTTCCAGTGACAGCGAAGGGCACGCCTGTCCGCTAGCAAACAACTGTCAGTGACAAAGTGCTGCTCGATTGGGCAAATCACTTCCTGTGTGGGCGTGGTTTAACAGACTGGATATTTTTAAAGAGGGACCTTTGTAGGCTGCAGATTTCCCGCCGATCTTCACCGAAACTTTACAGACGGCCTTCACCTCTTCAAAGTTAGCACCCACGTTTTAAGTACTGAAGACCGACAATCCAAACAGGAAGTGAGGTCCATACTTGGACTGTGGAGGAATCACTGGAAGACACTACAATAGGTAAATCACTCTTTTCTGCCATATTTTAACATGCTGGAGCTCTAACGGGAGCCGTGCCCTGCTCAGCTGCTCACAGCTGTATTTGTGACTTACTGTCTTATAATTAGAAGAAAAGATTTTGTAATTATGACAAAAGGTTAAGGTGGTTATCAGTCATCACTTCTTCAGAGAGCAGGAGCAGTGACGCCACCTGAATTAACTGTCTGCTCTATGAGAGCTGTATGTACTGAACAGGAACGTGAACATCAATATGTGTGTTTTTTCGCAAATGTCACACTTCTGTCAATAGATGTCAACAGGAAGCCTAGGTTTGGTCAATTAAGTCCAGCATGTCCAATTAGATATCAACAGTTACACAGAAGAAACCAGATCGCTCTCAACAAAGCTTTGTAGAGCTCCTGCACGAGTCAGCATCTTATACCTTTAGTCTCATAACTACTAGATCCAGGTTTTAAGTCTGATCTTATCTAAAACACAGTCTGAGATCCTTTTGTGATGTAAAGCAACTTGATACCTCCACCCTGCATTCTTGGCCTTTAACTGGAAGGTTTCAGGTCATTCATCTTATTCTGTGAATAACACTTGGCATTGAGTTCCATTTGTTTTTCCAAATGTGGTGGCTGCTAGTGCAGCACCAATCAGCATGCACTTATACCTCTCAGTTCAGTTTCACTGTGATTTTATTTATATAGTGCCAAAGTGCCATAGTCACCTCAAGGTGCTTTCTATTATAAGGTAAAGACCCTACAATAATACGGAGAAAACCCAACAATCAGATGACCCCCTATGAGCATGCCCATTAAAACATTAAGTGGCTTCTCAAAAGAAACATCCACAAGTCTCCTTCACTGCATTCCTTCTTATGCTTTTAAATTCACCAATAGTTAGTGGCATGTGCAAAATCCACTTTTTTAGCCCTTAAATATGTTTTTTGTGTACTTTGAGTTTCTAGGAGTGCAGGAAATTTAAATGCATTCTGTCCCAGTGCTGCGTAGATATCTTTATATTCTTTTTGGGTCATATTTTGCAGGCTGTTCAGTTTTCTCTGTTCCCTATTACGTTTTCTTTCCTCTTACGTCACAGTATTTGCTGTGGAACTGCTAAACAAAGGTATGGACTTCCGGCTAACCAATTTCATGAATCCGCCATTTTTTTCTCGCAGTGATTTTGTAGACCAGGTTCAGTTATGCAGAAGTAGACAAATCAAAATGTTCGGTTGTTGGGTGTATTAACCCACACAATTCCTTGCATCATCTTAGGGCAGCTGTGCATCAGGATGTAGAGTATGTCACATGCTCAGATGCTTAGAACAAATCAATGTGCGGATGTGCCAAAACTTTCTTCAGCTGAACAAAAACAAATCTGAAGTTATTATCTTTGGACCTAAAGAGGAACGATCAAGAGTCAGCACGCAGCTTCAGCTGCTACATTTAAAGACCTGTGAACAGGCCCAAAATCTGGGTGTAGTAATGGACTCAGACCTGAACCTTCAGAGACACACAGAAACAGTTACAAAGTCGGCTTTCTACCACCTGAAGAATATTTCTAGAATTAAAGGACTAATGCCTCAACAAGATTTAGAGAAACTCATCCATGCATTTATCTTTAGTCACATTGATTATTGCAACAGCATCTTCACAGGTCTGCCAAAAAAATCAATCAGACAGCTGCAGCTAATCCAAAATGCTGCTGCTCGTGTTCACATCAAAACTAGGAAAATAGAACACATCACCCTGGTTCTAAAGTCCTTACATTGGCTACCTGTAGCTCAGAGAATAGACTTTAAAGTACTTATATTAGTTTATAAATCGCTGAACGGTTTAGGACCACAATACATTAAAGACTTACTATCATCGTATCAACCTTCCAGAACACTCAGGTCTTCTGGTTCGAGTCTACCTTGTATCCCCAGAACCAGAACCAAACATGGAGAAGCAGCTTTCAGTTTTTATGCATCTTTAATCTGGAACAAACTCCCAGAAAACTCCAAAACACTAAATTCCTTTAAATCAAGGCTGAAAACCCACCTGTTTAGAGCTGCCTTTGATTAGTAGTCCGCAAACAAATCCGGTGAAAGCTGCTCTAAACAGAATATCTTATTACACACTGACCATCTCCCCATGATTATCATGTGTATCTGCTTGATGGTTTTAGGACTTTGTGTGATGATTCTCGTATTTTTTTGATAATTTTACTGCACATTTGTTTGATGTTCATATAATGTAAAGCACTTTGAACTGCCTTGCTGCTGAAATGTGCTATACAAATAAATTTTTACTTATTACTTACTTTGCATACTATTTGGAAGGTTGGTGGTTCGATCCCTGGCTACTCCATTCTGCATGCCAAAGTATCCTTCTAATAATACTGCCTAAGGGAAGCATGTATAATGTAAATAGAACTGGTCCCAGCACAGAACCCTGTGGATCTCCATAATTAATCTGTACTGTGATTTTTAGATCATATTTTAGATGTTTGTGAGTTATACCACGGAGTCAGGCACTCTTGATTTGAGACTCACTTTTTCAGAGGAGCCACAGTATCCAAAGTTGTACACAGTCAGTATGTAACACTATTAACAAGGTAATTGACCTCTGGGGAAGTTTAGGTAGCTGCTCTGCACTGTGTTGGCAGATGGCATTGAAGAAGAAAATGGTGGTGGAATTATATCCTTAACCATAGTTACAGGGCATCCAGAAAGACTTCTGCTGTAATGAAATTTATTCCCCACTGTTGTGTAATTCATTATTGTAAAGTTAAACATTATTAAAAATGTACACACAAAAGAGGGTTTTCAGCAAATCCTGTTTTCTATGCCTTATGTCAGGACAAGATCCAGAGTATGATTAAAGTGGTCGGTGGGCTCCTTTACATTTTGAGAGAAGCCAATTGAATCTAATAATAGATTAAATGCAGTGTTGAGGCTGTCATTTTCAGCATCTACATGGATGTTAAAATCACCCACTATAATGATTTTATCTGAACTGAGCACTAAATCAGATAAAAAGTCTGAGAAATCAGACAGAAACTCTGAGTAAGGACCAGGTGGACGGTAGATAATAACAAATAAAACTGGTTTTTGAATTTCCCAGTTAGGGTGGGCAAGACCAAGAGTCAGGCTTTCAAAGGAATTAAAACTCTGTCTGGGTCTTTGATTAATCACTAAGCTGGAATTGAAGATTGCTGCTACTCCTCCTCCTCGACCTGAGCTTCGAGCATTCTGACAGTTAGTGTGACTCGGGGGTGTTGATTCATTTAAACTAACATATTCATCCTGCTGTAACCAGGTTTCTGTAAGACACAATAAATCAATATGTTGATCAATTATTAAATAATTTCCTAACAGGGACTTGGAAGAGAGAGACCTAATGTTTAATAATCCACATGTAACTGTTTTATTCTTTTGTGCAGTTGATGAAGCTAGATTATTTATTGTTTTTGAATTTTTATGCTTAAATAGTTTTCTTAAATTGTTTTTTGGTGGTCTGGGAGCAGGCACCGTCTCTATGGGGATGGGGTTTTGGGGGGATGGGGGGAGGAGAGAAGCTGCAGAGAGGCGTGTAAGACTGCAACTCTGCTTCCTGGTCTCAACCCTGGGCAGGTTGGAGGGTTGATAAATTTGGCCAGATTCCTAGAAATGAGAGCTGCTCCATCCAAAGTGGGATGGATGCCGTCTCTCCTAACAAGACCAGGTTTTCCCCAGAAACTTTCCCAATTATCAATGAAGCCCACGTTGTTTTTTGGACACCACTCCGACAGCCAGCGATTCAAGGAGAACATGCGGCTAAACATGTCGCTCCGGGTCTGATTGGGGAGACCAGAGTCCGACATTGTTTTTGCAAAGTCACACACCGATTCAATATTAATTTTAGTGACCTCCGGATTGGCGTAACCGGGTGTCATTGCTGGTGATGTGAATCATGATTTTACTAAATTTGCATTTAGAGTATCTGGTGTCGCTAGCTTTATGTTTCTCAAAACAGAGTCGCCAATAACCAGAGTTTGTTCCTCGGTGGGTGTGTCGCCAGGTGGGGACAAACAGTTAGCGATGTGAACTGGTCTTCACAGGCACCCAGTCGGCCCTGGCTAGAGGACAGAGGCAGAACTGATGGGCATATTATGCAGCCAATCACACAGGGGGACATGGGATTATACCATTATGTTAAAACATAGGGGGCGGGGGGGGTAGATGTTCCACTGTGCGTGGGTGTAGTCCAGGTACAGACAGCAAGACCGCGGGAGACAGCGGTGCAAAAACACGTGAATATGAGTGATATTCGTTAAAGAAGCAGCATTTGGCTGCAATTTAAGGAGACTGGAAACAGCAGAGCAGAGGGCCATCATTGCAAATTGAAAATTACAGTGAGAGCAGGTTCCACCACAAACCTGCACCGACATAAAAACTGTCCATCCCTTGGTGCAGTTGGAGGAGAGAGGCCAAGCTAGGTCTCCATCTACCAACCGTGGTGAGTCTGGGACCAAACCAGCAACAAGTGTTGCAGCATCCACTGCCCTCCCCTAAACTGCAACTATAACCTGTCCTACTGCAACACAAGCAAAATAATAATAAATATTCATAATAATCATAAAAAGACTGAAGGCAAAAGGGCTTCTCAGCGCACAAACCATTATTATTATTATTATTTTTTGCTTATTTAGGCTAAAATAGGAGGCAACAAATGATAGCAGAGTAAAGAGCCGTCTGGGAGCCGAAAGAGCCGGCTCTCTGAAAAGAGCCAAACTTCCCGTCACTACTGTTTACAGTCTTGGCTGAAAAAAATGGATGGAGGGCTGGGTCTGACTGCAAAACCACACACTCATTGGCTGCTGACTTGGGACTTCCACCTCAGTAGCCAATGTGGTTATATACTACGGCTGAGCCTCCATTTTGGAATGGTATGACCAAGATTAATTTTTTATTCAGTAAGACCCAAAACAAGTGACTGAGCCCATAAGCCCATCAGCAAAGTGTCTGCAGAGGTCAGAGGTCATTAAACCATTTTCACGTAGACTTCTATAGGACTGGAAGTCTTTTTGCAACCACAGGGAGTGCCCATTGGTGGGTATGAAATAAAATACAGGTACTGCACTTCTGTGTTGGCATCAGACAAGGAGCCTGTGTCCATCTTGAACACTCACAGCAGAAGGGACTTTCTCTAAAAGAGCCGTGGAAAGGTTCCTGGGTCCAGAATCGCCTAATATCTGACCCACAGCGAGGCATCAGGACAGCTGCACTGTGTGTTTGGGCATCATGTGTACACCTAAGCAGCTGCAGACACCGCAGCCCTTCAGCTGGAGAGGCTGGAGAGGAAGCAGCTCATCACAGAGCAGCACATAACAAACATATCCCCTTCCTCAAACAAACATGTCCCCGTCTCCACATTATCACCTTAACCTGAACAAAACGCCTCTTTCTGCTCGCCTGTGCATCCTGGCTACCTCAGCTTGTTTGTTAACACCAAAGAGAGGCAGAGAGAGGGGGGAAAAAAATCAATGTAATACTGCAGAACTATCAGATCATATGAAATTATGGATTCTTGGTCTGAGCATTCAGCCCTTGTCTGCCGAGCTGTGCAAATCAATTCAAACAGACACAAAGAGCAAACACACAGCGTAACACCACAATAGGAAATTGAAGCGAGCGGAGCCTCCCTTTTTAAAATATGCCGCTACATATTTGTTTTGTGGATTACCATTCTGAAATGAAATTTGAACAGTTACTTAAAATAATATGCAAAATATATTTCCTTCTCCTTCTATTTTTATTATGATTCCTCTCCTCTGAACCCCCCCCCCCCAGCCCTCCTGTTTGTTGGCGGAGGAGGGAGGGGGAGCGATGGCGGCCACAGTGTAAACAGACACACGGCGCTGCTATGATGCTGATTATGTTTCCAAAACATATTTCGGGGCCTTATCCCCTTTGCTGGGAGTTGAGTATTTATCCTTTTTGGTTCCATATTGTCCTAAAACATCTCTCAGTGTACGTGAGGAGCAGTGGATTTAAACGCTGGGTCATGACCGGTGTTTAAAGGCCGTCCTGCCCTCAGGTGGGCCTCTGCACTGTGGGGTATATAAAGCGTGGATGCTGTGAACCCACAGCGTTCTTCTTGGTGGCCTCGTTTTTGTCTTTTCCCCCGTTTCCTCTGTGCGGGATGTTATCGCAGATTGATGAGGTCCATTAATTGCATTTCATCTTTGGTGACACCTGAGCAGAATATGGATTAGAAATGCTGTTTGGAATGAAATCAGATTCACGCGCCCACTCGATACATTCGCTCAATTCAAGTGCTTTTTTATGAACCAACAGTATCACACTGCAAAGAGAACAAAAGGCCTCTCGGATTATGTTCCACTGAGCTGCCTTTACACTGCTTTAAACCCTCACCCTGCTATATCACTGCTTCCTATCTTCGCCGCTCTGTGAAGGCACTAAAAATTTACACCCCACACCTCTTCCTCCTCTTACTACTTTTTAAAGGGCCACTGTCCTACTTACCTACCTTTTCTTCTCCTGCGCTGCCCGTGTTTTCCCCACGGAGCCGGTCCTTTTTACCTTTAAACCCAGCAGAGAAAGTTTCAGACAGAAGCAGCACTGAAAGAGCAGCATGGTTCCTGCCTGGTGGTATTTAGCTTCAGATATGAGTGATCTTTGGTGCTGTCCAATCCATCTTTAGCTCAACCACACAAGCTTTTATCTTTGAAGTTCTTTTTTTATTCAGTTAGGTTTTTGGCACATATTTTCCTGTTGTTTGTAAGCACACAGCTCTTCATGTCTGCCTGCATCAGATACAGAAAACTACTGAGGATGAGTACCGCAGATGATTTTGAAGCGGGACAAACTGTCGGCTGCAAATAAGAAATTGTTCTTAATCTGTTTGCCTGGTTAAATAAAGGTTTAAAGAAAAATACATTAAAAAGTCGGTTCAATAAAATATTACATCACTTCCTCTGGCGATGTAATTATCGATAACTTTCAACCAAACTTTCAACCAAATATCGATAGCTTTAATAAAACAAATCCATGACTGGCCTCAGTCATTATTTCGATACATCACAGTCATCATTTCATGTCTCCTCATGGGGGCGCTCATCAAATAATAATTCTTAATTTCAGTTCAGTTACAATTTCAGCTGCCAACAATTAAAAAAACAAGATAATCAGGGTTTCTCTGTGTGTGTGTGCGTGTGTGTGTGTGTGTGTGTGTGTGTGTGTGTGCGTGTGTCCCTCCAAAGCCTCAGGGTCTCTCACCTGGACTGATTTTTGTGAAGCGTGCCCACAAAGTAGCACGGTGGTGTGGTGGTTAGCACTGCTTCCTCACAGCTGGAATAACATATAGAAGGCCTGGGTTCAGTTCCACCTTGGCCCAGGCCTCTCGCTGTGTGGGTTTCCTTCCACAGTCTGAAGACATGCAGTTACTGGGGTTAGGTTAAATCGCTCTAAATTGCCCATAGGTGTGAGTGGTTTTCTGTGTCTCTGTGTTGGCCCTGCAACAGGCTGGCGTCCCTGCCTCTCGCCCTATGTCAGCTGGGATAGGCTCCCCCGTGACCCTGAAGAGGATGGATGGTGACCAAGTGCTGCAAAAATTGATTTAAGCTCTGTTCATAAACAATAAGCTGGTTTTGTTCAGCACACTTTTTCTATAGCTAACTTTAAGCATGTGATATAATTTATCATTTCAATAGTAAAACTGAACCAGTTTTGGCTCTGAAGGAATCACAGTTAGAAGACGAACCTACTGTCAAATGTAGGAAAAAAATGGAGCTTTCATATACGCTGAATGGTTGTGAGCAGCTCCTTATCCCACAGGGTGATGTGGTTCTTGAAAGGTTACTCAGAATGCACTTTGTGAAGTTTCCTCCAGTGAATTATCAGAAACAGCTCAAACATCCAGGGTACCAGTGCTTGTTTCTGTTCCTCTACATCACAGACAATAAACTGCTGCAGTTTATTCAAACTATGATAGATCCATCGTACTGATGCTCAGAGTTAAAAGCACTACATTTCAAACCAACCCCATGTACTTCAGGGGCCTTTAAACCATGGAATGAATTATATTTAAAGTTCAAGCGAATCTCACACAGGAAGACAATTCCATAAATGCTTGATGTCTTGTAATGAATAATAGTGTTAGATAATCAAAATCACAATATCAACAGACTTTAAATTAAGTCATTTTCTTCCATGCAAAGCATTACTTACTTTATACCAGTCACTGTTTGAGCCTCATTTAAAGTATGGTGCAATACTTACCCTACTTATCTTAAGAGACTACAGACTTAAGAAAAGAAAGTTATACAAGACAGATTATGGTCCAAGGTAGACGCTCCCTCTGGGCCTCTTTTCATGGTTACACACTTCTGAAATTAACTGAATGTAACATCTTTCATAATGCCAGTGTTATGTATAATGTAGCATTTAGACTCAACAAAAGATCTTATCCCATTTTATTTTTGCACTCTCAAAAACAAGATGAGAAAAAAGGGGAGAGAAGTTAAGAATTGTTCAAGTTTTAGTGCAACCCGTAGAGGTCCACAAATTTGGAATGAGCTTCAAGGTACCAACAAAAGGTTAACATGTTTCTCTATCTTTAAACAGTCTTTAAAACAACAATCGCTACTAAAATAAGTTTGATTTTGAACCTTGTATAGTAGGGATATTTTCAAAACCTGCAATAGTTCTCTGTGAGGTTTATAGTATGAGCAACACTTGGTGATGGAGGGAAGGAAACACTCCCTTTTAACAGGGAAAGACTTCCAACAGAGCCAGGCTCAGGGAGGGGCTGTCATCTGCTGATAAGATAATAAAGAGACAGATAAGACCACTGACAGGGTTGAATGGCTCTGTCTAAGTCCTGGAATGGTTTGGGTTTGGAAAAACTCCACAAAGTGAATTCATCTGATTTCTAAAAGATCAACAACAGGAATATTATGAAACAGGATAATTTCAGTTCCTCTCAAAGGAGGCTGTTTCCAGGGCTGTCTTCCGTCAGTGCTGCTGTTCTCATTAACAATCAAACTTCTTGCAACAGCTGTGGAACAACAGAGGGACAGACTGAGCATCAGCTGTCACTATATGCTGATGATGCTACGCTATTTATTCCAAAATTACACATATCAGTTCCAACTTCATTCCGTTTAATAAAACTTGTTGGTGAAAATGACAGAACGATCCCACCTTCTTAACTTTAATGTGGTAGAACAATGCACATAATTAGGGACAGAAATTGTGCCCAAAATGTGATTTTTGTAAGTATATAAATGATAATCATTGTCTTTATTTTTTAAACTCATTCACCTTGAACTGGCCTTGGCATATAGCATTTTTGTAACTGAAGTGAAGATCTCAATATCACCGCAACATGGAACTAAATCCACTGGTAGATATGTAAATAATGGTACCTGAGACGCTCCAGTGATGTCGTACTGCTGCAAAATGAAAAAAGACTGAAGATCTCTTACAGCCCAGACAAACAGCGCCTTATCAAGAAAAGTGAACAGCAGGAAAATGCATGTTGCATGATTTATATGAAGAAAAACAAGAATAAAACATATTTGCACTGTGCACTGAAACAAATGAGGTTTCACTCTATATCAGGAAAATCAATACAATAACAGGCTGTGTGCGCTGTGCACCCCGTGTGCATGCTTAATAAGAACGCCTCTCTGCAGCCTGCAAACTTACACATCGTGATCTCAAGAACCTTCTTCTCTTTTTTTAAGCTCCATTCTCGAGCCCCTCATTCGGGATTTGGTTTGAAAAGTGGGGTGTTAAGTACTAAAACCACAGTTCAGAAGAGGCTTATGTTAAAAGAGTCATCCTGAGACATCCTGAGACCCACCGCCTTAAAAGGGGGGAGACAGAGCACCGTGATGCTATCATCTCCCTTAACTCCTGTACACCCCGCAATCCATTTCCACCTGCCGTCAACCTGCACGCACCTGTCACAGACTTATACAAATACTTATCTCCTGCTATCCGGGCAGGCAAACGCCTCAGAGGGAAGGCTGTGGGTGGGTATGTGTGTGTGCTGTAAAAGAGACAATCAAAGAGAGCAGAGAGAGAGAAAGTCAGTCACTGATAAAGAGAGAGATGGGGACAGAAAGGAGCGATTGGGTTGGGAAGCGGTAATATCCTCTGAGCACTCTCCTATCAGTGGGGCGACAAAGCGGAGTGAAGCCCAGGTATTAGCCTTCCCTCTCTCTCCCTCCACGTACCTCTGCTTCCATGGAGCGCCGTCTATTTTAAGCCATTCCTTCAACACGCCGTGTCAAACAAGCCTGAAATCCCTGCTAATACTAGTTACCACTGAAACACTGATCTTACTGCTTTCACTAGACAAGGCACACACACACACACACACGCACACACACACAAACACACACACACACTCTGAGAGGAGAAAAGTTAAGGAGGAAAAAAGTGTTTTGACGTTGCCTTTACATTTTGAGCCCATTAAATCCCAGGATCTGTCTCACTTCTACCTGGATTTTTTTTTTATTCTCAGAGATAAGCCAAATTAATATGAACTCACCAGGGCCGGTTTGAAATGCTTTGTGTTATCCAAAGCCCTGCACTCCATCTCCCTCTCACTCACACTGTCTCAAAGTTATCACGAGGCCCGCGATAGCCTTTAAACAAGCAAGGTGAAGTGCTTTAATTAAAACTAGCAGCATTTCTTGGGGAAAATGAGGAGGAACACTTCATAATCTATCACACCAAAGGGCTTCCCCTCTGGTGGCTGAAGGAAAAGGAGCTGCCTGTCTCTTAAGCAGAGGCATAAAAGATGGGCACGTTAAAGAGATGCACATGGAGAGCCCTCACCTTGGAGACAACAGTGAAAGGCTTTTGATGCATGCTCCCCGCTGCACACGGGACACAATATATTCTCTTAAAAGTACTGACGCAAATCAAGATTCAGAAGGACTCGGCGTGCTTCTTCTTCTCCCTCATGTTAAGTGCAGCGCTGCACTTAACATGAGGGACAAACCCGCACGCACGCCATGTAAATCAATCTGAGTTATAAACTTTATGCAATATACCCACAGCTTTCATTGCTTCAGTAATGCACATTTACATACAGGCTACACAAGCATGCATGTATACACCACACACACACACACACATAAGAAATGGAGTGTGTGTTTTTTTCCTGAGTCAAAGATAATACAATTCATTTTTTCTTATTTCCTTACAATACATCTTTCAGTTCTGCCTTTTCCGTGCATGAAATTCATTTTCTAATGGAAATATTTGTTTTGTAAATCAAATATGTATTATGCACAGAATGCAAAGCACAAATTAAATTATGTTAATGAAATGAAAGAGATATGAAATGCATATTTCATGGACAAAACATAACCCTGCCGAACAGCCATTTCTTGATAAAATCTTTAAACACAATCTCATTCGGAGAAAGACATATTGCCATGGCAGATAGCACCTCATTAAAATGGTCTCCTTTAATATCAGTGCTTAGTATATATGGGATTGTAAATAACCACTGGGGAAGAGGAACCAATAATGAAATACTGTCTTTAATAGCTTGCCATTGATGTCAGCATAAAAAGTCTACTAGAGGAATATTGGAAATTGGGTGTGCACACACATAGTCAAAAGCTGTAAATGATTGCATATTTAAATAGAGCTGACTAAGGAAAAGATGATATAGATATTAGTAATAGGCAGAAAATTATGCTGACCTTACATAATTCCACAAAAAAGCCCGGACTGTTTTAAATTTTATATTGGTTACACTTAATGAATAATAGATTTCTGTAGCTGTTGTTGTGCAGTCCATGATGTTAATAAAAGCCTAAGAATAGGAGCCCTGCTCTGCCCAGCCGACTAGCAAATGAACTAGACTGGCTTTTCAGCAGAAATAAATACGGCAATAAATACAAAGGGAGGCAGGAGGAGGTGGGGGGGTGAGGGGGAGGAAAAACAAGAGAAAACAGGAGAGGAAGAGGAAGGTGCAAACAGACATTTAGAGAACAAGGCGGGAAAGAAGAGGAGCAGGAAAACGAGCGGGTTTGTTGGAGGTGAGATGATGCTTCAGACAGGACTCCTCACAACAAACTGCATCTTTAAACTCTGACCAGCAGTAAAATGACTTCTATTAAAGGGCACAAATATCCCACTGGCTTAAAAGCACAGTTCAGCTTTTAGGGAAATACTGTTTGATTTGACTATCAGAGGAAGAATCAAAAGTCAACTTTTGGCCTCAAGACACGCCAATCCAGCCTGCGCACATCCCCACCATCAGGAGAAACACTCGAGCTGATGGCTCTGTCACTCCCAACTCATCACGTTCGGACACCCGGAAAAACCCCAAACCACCATCTTACTCACACCTAAAGGAGTTCTATCAGTGCCTAAAGCTAACCGAGCTTAAAAATACAAACTATTTCAGCCCACACCACCTCTTCCTACTGTTAATGTCCCAAACTTTGACCTCACCCATCCATCATTTATCGCTGAAGGACCTAAAGCTCTCTGCACATTATGTAATCTGTTCCTACCACGAGCCAGCGGCTCACCATACTCCACTTTCAAACTCAAACACCTGTGTTCACTTTGAGATGTTCAGCACAGACCAAATCCAGCTCGGTGTGACGTATCAGTCGACCGGGGTCAGAGGATCAATACCAGACCACGAATCCTAAATAAAATCCGCGACACGCCTCTTTCTGAGAAGTGTTTTTATGCTGTAATGGGAGCGTGCACAGCCATCATTAAACACTTTTTCAATGTCAGCCACATTCTTTATTATTTCCAGAAAGAAATAATCCAATTAAACATTTTACTGTGTTTTTGATTGATATCACCGTGCTCAGACTTTATTCACAAAGGAGAAGAGACGGGACACACCGAGGAGAGGAAGGGGAGACGCAGATGCTGTAAGGAAGGAGATGAGAGGGAAACTGATGCTGCCAGAAAAAACAGGTGATGTAGACAAGTTTGAACACACCTGAGGTCCATTCAGGAGCCAATCAGCAGTGAGGATGCTGGAGTCTGCTTTGCTTTCAGCATGTGTGCACACACCTTTAAAAGGGAGGGAATTTCTAGATGTGATCCACTAGCGTTGAGTGTACTCGAGATCGGTCTCGGTATCGAGACCGCTTTTTGATGGCGTCGGTCTTGTCATGGACTCGGACATTGAGGACTCAGGATTTTAGTTCAAGACCAGTCAAGACCACAGCTGTGGAAATATCACTAAATTGCCAAAATATTGTCCAATTTATTTTTTAACATCCTTGCTGGTCGCTGCTATTATCGCCGCTAGCGCCTGTATCATTTCACTGCAATCTGCAATTGAAACATGCTGATGAATTGTTAATACGAAAAATTGTTTCTTATCCAATTACTTGGTTAATTGATGGAGTAATCGATATAATACTCGATTACTAAAAGAACTGAAAGTTGCAGTCCTACTTGTACTCAGAAAGCCATAGTCAAACATTAGTTTTCAGCACCAGTGGAGCTATGAAAGGCCTTCAAGAATAAAAACTACAGTTCCCAGCAAGAGGATGTCACTTCCTGTTGTTGCATTAAAAACGTGATAGTTTATGCTTACAACATGGTGGCTGATATTCAAAGTAGGAAATGCTTTTAGCAGCTGATCAATAAAACATCTGGATTATGTTTTTGTTGTGTATGCTTTCTGCAAACCCATTAGTGGAAAAAAAACAGCACACTGGGACACATTAAATGCATGATATATCAGTGTAACTTCTGGATTGTATGCCAAAATTATCACTATTGATCTAATAAGACGTGGTTTAGAGTTCTGCGTTGGTCCTTCGTAGATAACCGAAAATCCTCCCTGAACCTAACCTGACACGCACCTTGAGAAATGTAACTACACATCCACAAAGACTGATTACTGCCTAGTCTTCAGAGGTGCTTTCCAGTTACATACGAAGGCCCCGTCACTCAATTAACAAGCGGGAGCAGCATTTAGCAGTTAGCATTAGCAGCATTTAGCAGTCAGCATTAGCTGAATAATTAGCATTAGCGCCAGGCTGAAAAAAATTTCTGGCTAGAACCCTGTAATTAGCATGGCCACCAATGATGGCAGATAAGTAAGTTTCTCCGCCATTAGTCCCGGCTCTGATTGGTTGTTTTTGACTAGGAGCGGTTCAGGGACGAGGTGGAGGAGCTCGATTTTTTTTCACAGATTATCTGTCTCATACTGTCGTGACACGGTGACAGTTTTAACAAATATCTAAAAAACTGATTTTTTTTAAATTAAAGTTCCATACTGCAGCTTTAATCTGTATAAGAGAGAAACTTGTGGCTTTAGTTCTTACTGTCAATGAGTGTTTGACATTTTTTAAGTTTTACACATTTAGCTGTGTGGTTTTGAAACAGCGCCCATTTTTACAGAGATTGTTGTTGGTTTAAAAACGTAACTTTATGTATTGTTTATGAAAGGCAGAGAAAAGTAAAGACAATTGTGATGAACTATGAATAATTGTTTTACATTCTGTGATCAATGATGGAAGTCACCCCATAGTATTAAATAAAGATGGTTCCATTTATTTATATAGTGTTTAATATCAAGGTGTTTTTATGGGAATGTGGATCTTTCAGATCAATTTGAGAAGTGATTTTGATCATGTTTCACATTTTATTGTGTCATGTAGCCTGGGGCAGTGGACCCTAACAGTCTTGGTCTTGTCTCGGTCTCGGGTTAGGTGGTCTTGACTACAACACTGTGATCCACACAGAATCCTGATACAACACAGGTCATGGTATAAAAGGCAGCAGGAAGGAAATGACTAGGCTGTCTGGCTCCATGTGGAGTTTCCATTTGAAGGAGGAGGAAGAGGAGCAGGAGGTTTGTCTGAGGGCCACGAGGACGAAGGTTCAGCCGAGACCGAGCACATTTCTGACAGGAGGTCACCACACTCGGTCACTTTACATCAACCTCACTGTACATGCCAAATTTACCTCCTGTCCACTCCCGCTTCCTCATTTCCACTGAAAATCCCTGTTTTTCTTGTCCTCTTCAGCACTCGTTACCTCCTGGTCTGCATCGCCGTTTATTTAAATCTGCTGCTCAGTGCAAAACATGTTGTTGTTCCTTCGTCTTCTGCCCGTCACCTGCTGAACCAACTGTGGATGGGGCTCCCGTCTGTTTAATGTCACAGTGTAGCTACAGCCACAGGCTCACCAAATATCTGATGGCTCCGTGTGGACATGAAGCTGAGGATCAGGACTTTATCACAGCGGGTAATCGAAACCACGCAGCAGTGTGTTCATGACGAACCTCGTGCGGTGGATGGATCGTCTCAGATGTTCACTGGACTGAAGTTTGGTCTTTTTTAGCGTCACATGATGGTGTTTGTCTCCGCCCATCGGGGGCAACATGACCGTTCACTGAGAGCAGTTTAACCCTCATCCTCCATCCTCCCTGTGCTCATGTGTTCCTATGAGCCTAACTGCAGCACTGTAGTAGCCTCCAGCCACAGCACCTGGGTATCTGTCATCTTGAACTGACCAGCTGTACGCTTCTTTAGATGGAAATGAGCTACCTGACATCCTGCTACCTTCTACCTCGGCTAAACCTTGTAACTAATCTTCTTTTTGGCCGTCTGCATGATGAACTTTATTTAACAGCTGGGAGAACAGCAACACTGATTGGAGTTTGATTTTTGGGAATTGAAGGAGCGTTTGGACCCAGGAATGATTCACGACTGCACAAAGCAGATAAAGAGGTGGGTGTGAACTGCAGGGTGGATGGATGGATCCATTTCACCTGGGACACGAGTTAGTGTTGACTCACTGTTTTAGACTTATTAACTCCTTTTATTCAGTTTGCAGTTGCACTTTGGTTTAGGAACAGTCATGACGTCTCCTACCCACAGGGTAGGAATGTAGTCTGACCAGTCAATCAACAGCGTCACGGCTACAGCGTGCACATCACTGCCAGTCATGAACAAGACTCCTCCTTCCGCTCGAAGCAGCAGCTCATCCCCAGCCCAGAGCGGACAGCCCGCCCTGTTCTGGCTTTATGTCTTTGCTTCTATATGTCTCTTGTATCGGTGTCCTTACAATCTCGCAGAAAAGCAACTTAAACTAATGGTGCTACAGGTAGAAGCGCCGGCCGACCGTGAAGGAAAATCAGCGTGCAGCCCGTCTCTGATCCGTGCTCTGTCTTAACACAAACCATTGTCCCCAGCAGGCTCCCTCTTTTCCTGCACAGAGTGTAGAAACTTGGTAAATGTAGACAAAGAGCATATTGTGATGAGTTGACACATTGTTTCTGAGTGGAGCACAAGAGGGAAAAGAACAATGGCACAATGAATCCCCATTTTCTCAAAGCTTAAAAAGACCCAGGAAAGGAAAGACGTTCACATTTTAAAATGGGACACAGCATATAGGCAATTAACACTATTCTTCTGCTTTCCCTTTGAATCCTTGAAGAAAATACTGTTGAAGAAAGGATACCAGTGGTAAATTTGGTGGTAGAGAGAGGTGACCTTGTTAGGTAATTAACATCTTATTCTGAGTTTAATTAGACAAACTAAATCAATTCAACCTGGGTATGAAAAGAGGGCGCCTCTGAAAACAGGAAAGGGAGAAGGAAGGTAAATTCTGTTTTAATTGTATGAAAGCATTAAAAATGCACCTGTTCGCCGGCAAATTGCCTCACTCATGGAAATCCACAGGGAGAAGCAGCCCCTATTCAAAATAGCATCAAGTTGTTAAGATAGCTATTTATGTGCTTGGGTACATGGAAAAGGAAAACAGAGGAGGGGGAGGAAATCCAAATTATGTTCCTTGTTGTTCGCAGTCCCCCTTGTTAGGGATTCTAAACAATGCCTCAGAAACTTTTTAGATTTAGTGCTGTGTGTCTCTGTTGGCTTGTCTTCACCAGCCAAACCCTGTCTTAACCCCCTTTGGTGTGCAGCAAATAGACTCAACCTCCCTGCAATCATTTCCTTGATGTTTTCATCCTCTCTTCTCCATCTTTCTTCTTCCCTCTCCTCTCTTCTCTTGAGTCCCCGAGCTATTGCTTTATTTGCATCTGGTCCAAAAATAAAATAAAACGGGCCGGCTTCCCTGTCAGGATGAGTTGAATGACAGGCCGGTGAAGGCAGACTGTGCACGAATCAGGGATTCATCAGGGCTTTAATTGAGACCGGGTCCAGAGGTCACGAAGTTAACGTAGCGGGGAAGCTCTGGCCTCGTAATCAAGATTGATAGCATGACAGAAGCCACCCGACACCACGCCGGCACGGGTGCTCGCAGGTACGCTGGAATGTTGTGAGGCGCAGTGGATGATATGTGCAGATACCGCAGCTGACAGTTTTCACCATATTCACATAAACAAAGCTGCGATAACCCCGATGACCCCCCACAGCCCCAGGATGGCTGCTCCTGCCGGAGCCCGGCTCTTTTGGCGGTTTCTTCCAGTTAAACGGGTTTCCAGGGAAAGAAACGGTGATTTTCCTCTGGGGGCAGGGCGTAGTGCTTATGCACAGTGGGACAAACCTGCTTGGTACATAAACAACACCAAAATGGGGTTTTAAAGGCCCTATAAAACCAATTAACAGACTAATTTTCTGAACTGAATATTTGTAAAATCAGGTGTTAAACGTGACCCTCTCTGAGGTGAGTGTATGCACAGGAAAGCACAGGCTGCCTGTGATGAGCAGAATAAACACGCTGTGAGTGTCATCGAGCGTACTGGGAACAGGACGTTCTTCCTTTCGTTGCTGTCGCCCTCACACATCACAATCAAACAGGTTTGCAGAACTTTAAAAATGCAGCCTGACGAAATTAAAACTGAGTTTCTGTTGGGATTTTTTTGAGTTTGCTGATCAAATCACAACATTTATTTTAGGTGTGTGCGCCTCATTGGACTAACAGACTGCCCAAGAGGGCGGAGCTCCCAGTTTGCTGAGTGAAATTTGAGGATTCTGATTGGATGTTACTGATTAGCAGGTATCTGTGTGTGTATGTGTGCATGTGTGTGAGAAATGCTCCCGTGCAGTGTGCGGATGCAGAACGACAACCACGCTGGCATGTAGCACTCCACCCTCTCGGGGTCACTTCTGGCTCCAAAAAACCAACATGGCTGTCAACATAATGCTAAGCTTCAACTACGGTTTGGTGCCTAATGTAAGTTACACAATGAAATTTAAAATGCAGTCCTCCCAGCTGCCTCAGACAATGAATAATAACAGTAGGAGTAGTAAAATCATTAATAAAACACAGTACATAAAAATAAAATTTAAATTATATTCCGTATACTGCAGCATTTTGTGGCGAACAGCAATAAGCTCCTGCGGAGACCAACCTTCCCAGACTGCATACGGTCAGTGATTAAAGGGCAAAAGATTTATTTACATTTGAATTTATTTAATTTCAGGAAAAAGCTCAGCTGGAGTTCTTGTTTCATCAGAGCAGACGATGCTAAAACAACAGGATGTGAATGCAGAACAGACAGCAGATGCAGACGTCGTTTTGCTGGTGGGAACGAGTCGTTGCTAAAATGGCGAGGCCTGCCGCTGGTTGGAGTCCGCTGTTGTTCTGCAGCCAAAATGCACGCTGCAGGTACAGAGCACGCTCCTTCTCCACTGTAATTGCTCTAATGACGCGACCCTCACCTCCCGGCCCCGTCGAGTGCAGCTTTTTCTCTGCTTTTCAGAAAAGGGACGAACACAAAGCTGAGAGGAAGAGACAGAAGGAGAGAAAGAGAAAAATAAGGGAGGCCAGGCCACCGTGAAAAGACAGGCAGTGAACAAAACCACTCCACCTTGCATGAGACGAGCGCCGATTGGCAGAGCTTCATCTGGCCTCAATTATACAGACTAATTAGAGTTTCACAATTTTCTTGTTTGAAGTATAAAGAAATGACAATGGAGGTCATGTGAAAAGCTCTAATGCAGAGCGTTATGGCGTAAAAAATCCAAGACCTTAATCCAACACTACCATGTGCCCTCAATGATAACAGTGAAGACAATAAAGAAAGTGCTAAAATATGTTGTCCTCCATCCCTGCCTCCTTAAGTCCTTTCCTTCCTCCATCCATGCCTTCCTCTCTTTTCATTCTGAGCCCCCAGTTTTTTTTTAATTTTATGCCATCTGGCCCTCTCATCTTCCTCCATAAAAAAAAGAAAACTAATTCATGTTCCGAGTCATCCGCATGATGAATAGTGCAGGTCCAGGTGCTACCGGTGTAAAAAAAAAGAGCGAGAGGCGGGGAGGGATGGAAAGGGAGAGACAGTGACAGATAGAAAAAGGGAAACAGAGTCAGAGAAAAGCAAAATTACATGTGTGCACTAATTATGTCTGTAAGCTATTAAAAACAAGGCCTCGTTTTAAAGGAGAGTCTTGTATTTTAATACGAAGCCCACATGTTCACAGCAGAGAAACAGCCGTCGGTTTTTGAAGGCGTTAAAATGGCCACTGCTTATGTGGGTAAAACGCTGAAGAGCTTAATTTTAACCCAAATTATCGTTCCCAAAACTGAAGTAGTTTTATTGCATCTCTGCTTCTTCCAGAGAGCGCGGTTATGTTGACCTTCAGCATGTGCTGGCTGCTTTGAGAGGATACGGTTCTCAGGCAGATGATGGTGGACTGCTCCCTCTGGGTTCACTTTAGGTGTCTCAGGACCGAGCGAGGGGAAGGTGGAGTGTGAGATGGACTGGCGGATTGGTGCGGCATCTGCACAGGACTGGACCGCCACGGTGTCGAGAGCTGAGTGCGAATGCAAATGCAAAGCAGAAGAAAACGGATGGATGGAAAGAGCAGTTTGGGTGGCTAAATTTAACCGAGCAGCAACTGAAAACCAAAGTAATAAATCCCTAAAATAAGGCGATCCATGGCGGGATGTCTGCAGATGCAGAGACCTGCACTGTAAACACGGGACAGGTGATGGAGAACCAACCACCCAAACTTTTGCTCTTACGGCTCAGTGATGAGATCTTTCCATCACGTCGAGCTAAACTGTGAGAGGTTGGGCGAAAACGCTGCTGCAAAGCAGAGGAACGTGTACTTGATAATAATAATCATAATTAAAAATAAAATCCAATTAATTGCACTGCAGTGCGGCATTAAACCGACTAAACTTTTCAGGACAAATAAGAGTTAGGCTTAGATAAGCTCTGATTTAATCTCAGAAAATGATGATGGCTGAGAGGTGAAATTCAGCAGACCGTACACCTGTTACACCTGCCAGGTTAGGCACTCTGAGCCTCTCATCGTCTCCCGCTCGCTCTGTCACTCTGTTGCTAAAAAGTTTTCTATTGAAGAGATTCAATCAGGATAATGAATCTGAGTCCAGGCAGCAATTTTCCTCACATAAAGAGGTTATGGAGCATGCTGAATGAAAAGCATGGAGCAGGTAAAAGGCCACAGGTTCTTCACTCTGGGAGTGTGTGTGCACTGACTTCGGCGTGTGTTTCTGCATTCATGTATTTATGTGTTTACATCAGAGGCTTTTAGGATCTACCAGCAATAATCCAAAGAAGCTGGGAGATTTCTCTGGAGTTGGACTCTTAGAGATGGCCGTCTAACTTTTCCGTTCCCACGTCGTCTCTTCAACTTCTCTCCAAATCGTCACATCGGGGCTAGTTCCGTTTTTTTATGTCCTCTCTCACGTCTCCTGTCATCGTGTCATCTCTCGAATAAGTTCTATAAAACAAGCCGAGAAGGGAAAGTCCACCTTCGGTCGAACTGGTTTAGGTGACTCTGGACCTCTGACCTCTGACCAGAGCCAATCAGATATCAGTTAAATCCAAAATGGCCTCAGTGCATCACATACTGCGTTTCTTTCAGATGCTGCTGGTGTCACAGAGATACACACAAGGTCTGCAGCAATATTAGATGCCAAAAGATAAACGAGGCTTACCTGGCGTGTTTGAATGCAACACCCAAAGCTCCTTTACAAGTGTCCATCAGAGCTCCAACACCAAAAGTGTGTTTCTGTGAGGTGTCACCATTATCTGCTTTGAATCACTGCTGCCAGACTCCTGACTGCTACATGTCATGGTTTTTCGCAGGCATCTGTATGGGTTAGGACTCAGCTTAATATTAATTTGCTCATATGTAAGCGCTTGACTGGGTTTGACCTCTGAGTATCAGACTTTTAACAGTTTCATGTCCCACTCTGTGTTGAGGTCAGTAGACTGGAGTGAAACTCTGGAACATCTCTGTCTGTGCTGGGACCAAATCTATTTACTGTATATGTGCTTCCCTTAGGCACTATTATTAGAAGACAGTTTCATTTTCATTACCTTGGCCTCCAGGAACACAGTGAGGAATCTCTGAGTCAATTTTTAACCCTGAACCCTCCCTTAGTTATGCTGCTATAGGCCTAGGCTGCTGGGGGGTTCCCATGATGCACTGTTTCTTCTCATTCACCTCTTTTTACTCTGTTTATACTTCACTTTGTATTTAATCATTATTATTAATCTCTGTCTCTCTTCCACAGCATGTCTTTTGTCCTGTCTCTCTCCCCTCAGCCCCAACCGGTCACAGCAGATGACTGCCCCTCCCTGAGCCTGGTTCTGCTGGAGGTTTCTTGTTATGTTCATGTTCTTGGTTCAGTTACGTATTGC
>JAMQGT020007566.1:0-28214 GCA_024447675.2 Pterophyllum scalare | reverse complement strand
CATCTCTGCTTTTGATGATGCTCTGCCTTGGCAAGTTTGGCAGCAGCTCTGATTAATTCTGAATCATCACAAATGAGGCGTCTGCCTCTTGAGGGAGTCTTCATCATCTGGTTAAAATAAATGCATGAGAGATGGAATTAAATAATCCCTTCCTTGCTTCATCTTTGTCTCAACTCCTCAGAAGTGTCTGGCCTGAAGCGAGTGCCTGTCTTCTTGTGCCAGTGCTGCCTGCATTAATTCTTCTCTTATTTCCTCTCAAACTAAACTAATATAAGCCAATGTATTTTTATCAGAGTTGTTAATCTAACACTGCAAGCCCCACAAAGCACACTGCTACCCTGCTTTTCTGGAAACATATTTTGTTCACCTGCATCTCGTATTTGTTTTCCCTAGTCTCTATAATTCCACATAAAGTTTGGAGAGAATTAAACATTGCATGAAAAGAAAAAAAAAAGAAAAAGAAAAAAAACTTGCAAAATTATGCAGGTTGCTTGAGTTGAGGATGCTCTGCCAACACTCACAAAGATAGTAATGCAGAAGAAAACTGCCAGGAAAGCTGGTGCAACAACAAAATATTTCTTAAAATATGTTGTTGAAAGGTAGAAGGCAATGATAGATCTGTGACACCTGTATGGATACAGGCATAATAACTTGTGGTTGCAAAAGCAAATGTGCTTTCCAGAGAAAATCTAACAGGCAAGTTACAAGGGGTTCTAACTTGGGTAGGAGTGAATAACTATTTAATCATTCCTGTTGGCTCCATGCGGAGAGAGAAGCTGGCAAAATGACAAGCAGGAGAATAATTTAGTGAGTGCTGGACAGGTGCAGCTCGAATGCTGCTTGCATCCATGGGCGATGGGTGGGAATACCTTTGCAAGTCTTGCGGTCTGGCTGCAGAGTGAAGCCAACAGGACAGCTGCAGCGGACTCCTGTCACTGAATCGTGACATGTGCTATCACAGCCACCATTGTTCACTGCACAGGTCTCTGCAGGGAAACACACATTCAGTTAGACAAACCCCACAGAAAATACAAAGTAGATGCTGTTGTGACCTACTTATTTCTTCCAATTGAAACAGCATACATGCATACTGGTGTAACTGCAAAAATGAGAAGACACACCATTATATATACCATTATTTTTGTGTCAAACAGGAGCAGCAGGCTAATCAGGTGCTGAGTGGCAGAAGTGAATGAAGAGGTAGAGACAGAGAGAAAACAGTAATGAATGCAGCTGATGAATGAGATTACCCATCAGAGAAACAAAGAGTTTGTCAATAATGAAAGAAGAGAGTCATTAGGAAATATAGTTAACACAGCCAAACATGGGAGTTTCATTTGTTGTGTTTGTACGTGCATGTGTGTGAAAGGTATGTAAGAATGTGCGTGTTTGCGTCTCTTTGGTCAAAGCAAATTATGACCTTCAAAAGTCTTTTATACTGTAGGAAATGTCTCCCCTCCATTATGAAGGGAGAATTTTTACTTTGCAGACACATGTGGACAAAACCACCAGTTTCTTCCTGTTTTTTTTGACAAAACCTTCCAGGCATTTTGGGGATAAAAAAGCAATTTCAGCTCCCTGGTCCCTTATGTTAGCTAGGCTGATTTGAAAAAAGCCAGGTAGTCAGTAAGGACAGGAAAGCTGAGGTCTTTTCTCTAGACAGTGACAAATTTCACACAGACTTTCATTTTAAGCAACAGCATGAGAGAGTTGCTCTAACATCTGCAGACCAGTGGATTTCTGCTCGTTTTGGCAGCTTTATAGATAGGCTCACACACTTCAGAACAACAACAACAACAAAAAAATTTAATACAACAGCAATCACTTAAACTTGCTGTAAAGAAACCCGTCATATACACATCTCATCAATTCTCTTTTATGGGCAGTTGAAGGCTGGCTGGTAGCTTGCCAAAAAAGGAGCCAGCACAGCTGGGCTAGTCTAAGACTTCACGCTGTTAAGGCGATGGCAGCTAACACATGAAAAGGGAATGTAGCTGTACTATTAGTGTTTGTTTGTTTATTTTTTTTAAATGAAAGAACAAGGATCCCTTTGGGAAACACTTACCTTCTTCAGTTCTAAAATGAAGAAACCCCCTTGATAATTCAGCTAAATTCAATTTTTTTTTATATATATAGCGCCATATCACAACAACAGTCGCCTAAAGGCGATATGAAATGCAGAAGCCATAATCAAACTTCTCTCAAATTAAAATCTCAGTTAAAGAGTAGAATGATGTATCAAAGCAAAGCAGGCGCTAAAAGTGATGTAATTTTGTGTTTTACAGCCGTTTCTTAGAAACAACACAAAACACACCAGTGAATGCTGTTGCTCAAGGCTAAACATGGTGTATCAATATACCAGGACAAGTTCTAAATAAATGTTGATTCAGATGATGCCATATAAACAAAGTTAAAAAATAATTTTAACACAGAAAAAACTAGGCTCTAAAAGACCTAAGTCCAAACACCACTATAAAGGATGGCTGACATTTAGCTATACTTAGACCCACTATTTAAGTCTGACTATATTCAGTCTATTCTTGGTATCCCTGTTTACTGGCTTTAGCATATGCCTGCTTCTGTATATTGACAAGAATTCTATTCCAGGGTTTCTTGGATCACTTAAATAATGTAGCAGATCATAATTTTTTAATTGCTTTAAATGTAATTTTCCATAGTTGTTGTCAAATATGCTCTCTACCTAATATGAAAGCCTACATGTGTTTGTCATTGTGTTTATGCTACTTTTGAAGTTAAGAAATGTTTTTCTTCCAGATAAAAAAAAATAAATGTGTAACAAATAAAACTCACTACTACTCAGTTCAGGGCCTGCAGCATTGTCTTGCCCATAATTGATCGATGACGTAATAACGCCTGCTAAAAATAACAAATTTTGATTAGTATTCGTTTTGTAAATAACATCACTGAGTCACCAGAACTCAAATTTATATATATATATATATATATATATATATATATATATAAAAATTCTGTTTAATTTCATTCTATTTACATAGCACCAAATCATAACATTAGTCATCTCAGATCACTTTACACAGAAATCTTAAATATTATATTAGGGATATTTAAGGGAAAACCAACAACCACCCCATAGCAAGCATTTCTACCATCATTCAGTGCTGCATGATCATTTATGTCTGCCATGGCATCTAAGCAAAACTTTCCCATATGGAAAAGGCATAATATAATTAACATAATTATAAGCTTTAGTGATGCTAATTTCAGACTGGTTGCCCTCAGTTGTTATGAAAATCCTTGAAAGTCAGAGTTTTTTTTTTTTTAACTTTATATTTACCCATTTTTCTTTTAAGAGGGGAACGTACAACAAAGGAGGGGGGGAAACTGAGAATCACAAAACCCAGTAAATAAAAGTTCACAACACAGTAAACAAACAGTAACAGCGGGCACTTTCTGAAGTCATAGATGTTCAGACTTTTATAGAATTTATGGCTTTGACACATGTTTTGACTTACAGACATACCATTCAGTCCATGGTTTTCTATGGGTGCTTGCTTTAGTCCTCAAGGAATGAGTACATTTTTCCACAGAATGTATTTCTTCTACTATGTCCAACTACTCATCTGTCTTTGGAGGATCACATTTTAGCCAGTTTCTCGTTATGTTCTTTTTTACGTGCAACAGTCAAAACTTTGAAGAGATACTGTATATATATCCTCGCTTCAAATCATGCCATTAGATATCATTCCGGGGTCCCTTGGGATATCATAGCCAAACACAGTATAGCCTCTAAAATTAGAAGAACTTAATCCCAGAATGGCTGTAATTTTGCGCATGACCAAAAAAAAAAAAAAAAAAAGAGTGATTGGCATTCACTTGCCCGCATTGTCTCCAACACTGTTGGGGTGTATCTAATAGTTTTCTTTTCATGTGAGGTGTAATTAAGAAACAGATTAGGCTTTCCATCTAAATTATCTCCATCTTTTAGCACTAGTTAAAGATTGCTGTGTCTTATACAGAATGCCAATCCTTCTCTGGAAAGTCAGAGATTTGAACTGGACTGTTAAACATTTAGAGGGAAAGATTCTTGTGCTAGACTGCCGTTTGATTTTTCTTCAGCCTTCAACACAATTCAGCCTCATATTTTAATCAGAAGGCTTATAAAACAATTCAACCTGAATAACAATCTTGTGGGCTGGATTTTTGACCTTTTAACTATTCCATTTGTCCGAATAAATGGAATAGTTTATCCTGGCAGAGTAGATCTGATCCTGGCCAATCAGGTCTGCTCCTCGACTGGCTCCCCGTAGGGATGTGTGCTTTGACCCTTATCATTTATCTTCCACACACATGTGTGTCAGAGCAGGTTTGAAAACAGGATCATCATGCAGATGGCTCTGTTATCTTTAGTCAGCTCCAGAATAATGAGAGCAGCCCTGGCCCAGTCCTTGATGATTTTGTTAAATGGTGTGATAAATCCTATCTTCAGTTAACCGAATCTAACACAAAAGATATGATCACTGATTTAAAAAACAAAAAAAAAGCTTGTAGGCTAGAGGTCACGTCCATTAAGCGACAGAATGTATTCAGTCTAATAAAAGATCTTACTGACTCCAAATTAAACTTTGAAGCAAACTGTGAAGCTGTGTGTGAGACAAAGGCCATCAGCATCTGTCATGTTTGAGCAAATTTGAGCATTTTCACATTGACAAATCCATGACGATCTCAATTTTGTTGTTCTTTTATTGAGGCCATTTTGTTCCTTACTTGGTGTCATGTTTGGATATTTATTTGTAAAGAACAGAAACTCACTCACTCAAATTATTAAGTGATCTAAAAGACTGACTGGTGAGCCACAGCTGAGCGCAGCATCCTTGAATACAAACGACAGTCCCACGAGCTAACTACTTTGATTTTACTCGACTCGTGCCTTTTGTATAGTGAGTTTCAGTTTCTTCCTTCTGGACGAAAGTTTCAGGTCCCAAAGTGCAGAGCAGCATTAGCCATCACTCAGATGAACAAAGTTTTGCTATCCTACATGACGCAGTGGGAATTCTCTATTATTATTAAAATTTATCTCTTCATTATGTTGTATTATGCTTATCTGTTTCCTATTGTCTTTGTTTGTTTTGAAAATGTGCATGTGAGGATGGATGACTCAGGCCAGATTTACTTTTGTCTACTCTTTGTAGTCAGCAGATCACAGTGATTCTGCCTCTGATCCTTTACAGGAGAATGATGGCTCATGATAAAGTATGATACCTCAGTCCCAACCCAGACTTGAGAGTGCAGCACTGTGGGTTCACATAATTGCAAAGTGTGAGTGGAGACAGTTGGCAGACAAGATGATAAGACAGTGTTAGAACATGCCTCCAAAATGCTTAGTCAGGCAGCCATCTCACCAAACTGTAATGACCATGTGTTAAGAAAGTAAAGAAATATTTTTGACATTATGGTTTCTGTGAAGAGAGGGCAGAGACACACACTCTGGTATGCGTGTCAGTTTGTGTGATTTGGATGCACACCAGCCACATCTACAGTGCACTGGATTGGGAAAGGCAATTGCAGTAACAGTGGGCTGACTTTTCTAAATATCCTCCAATATAATCTGCAGGGTGTTTGCTCTAATGCTGGGCCTCTGTATTATGTCTCATGCAGAGAGGTTCAGACAGTGTACACAAGCTTTTAACAGAAGCCACATGATTTTAGCTGTAGCACTTCTTCAATTACATCAGCTTGTCATCAGACATTTATGACGAGTGCAAACAGAAGACATCAAAGGAAGAGGGGGCAGAATTCACAAAAAGACACAAGGCAAATTCCTCTTTGGTGTTGATCACTGATTGCCTGGTGAAAAAACAAAACTGGATTTTCATGATATAAAAGCAAACATACAGCCAGACTAAAGTAACTCAGAGGGTACAGGGTTCATCACATTAGGGGAGTGCTTTCTCAGAACACAAAGCACACAATAAGAAGAAAAAAAAAATGAGGAAACATGCTGCTAAAGTTCTGGAATCTCGGGAAAGTTCGGGACTTGCAACCACAAAGTGGTACAGTAACACTAAAAATTGGGAGACAAACCTGTTAAAGCAGCATGCAAAATATGTGTCTGGCTGCTTATGTCTCCATTTCAGAAGAAAAAAACCCCCCTGAAACTGGGACACAAATATCTTAATATAGGTCAGACTGTTATATTGGAGAATGTGGGGAACTCAGTGTTCACGTACATGCTATAGCAACAACTAGTAACTTGAAACACTACTGGTTTGCTTCTTACCTTGAACGGGCTTCTACTCCTCTGAGAACAAGCCTCCTCCCTCAGTTCCTTACATGGTGTAATTAAATCGTAAATCTCTTTGATGTATCAAGGTTTGATATGTCTTCACAGATTTATGAGTTTATTTTTCCTGGCATCTTTGCCTGCATTTGTATTAAAACACAGTTCATCCTGAAAATTGGGATGAATTGCATTAGTGATATTATCAAGTTACAATACCTTTTCTCTCTTTTCCCCTCGACACGTGTTCTGTTGTTCATTTTACAGCAAATGTAGTGGAACAAATCACTTTTGGCCACAATAGAGAAAAAGAAACACTGCAGTTGATCATTTTCAGCAATTTTAGACACAAGATTACATGTGTATGAAAAATCAAGTTGGGAGGGGTTCTGTGTTTTATCTTTTGTATGAAGTTGTGCTGAATCATGGACACATTACTGGCTCCCTTACCAGAGCTAATAGGCCGTGGTGATGGAGTTTAGGAACACCAAAGCTGAGTGTTTAAAAAAGTGCAAGCTTAATTTCACTCATTTCAGTCACATCAAAATACAAATAAAGACAAAGTCTTTGGTCTTCCTCTTGATGTTTTGGAGTTTTAATAAAGAAGACTGTCTAGTAATTTTTTTAAGTGGATTTGAGCAATAGTTCTCCAGGCTTTCTGAAGGTCTTTCAACATTTTTCTTTGGACACTGGCAGCAGTCTAGTCCTTGTACCTGACCTTTTTTAGAGGAATGTTTTGGGTTTTTTTGGGTTATTGTTTATTTGTTAATCCACTTAAAGCCTTCTGAATGACTCAAGCATTAAAAAAAAGGCACCTAACTAGTGTCTACACATAACAGACATCTTAACAAAGAACTTATTTTAAATTGTACCTGTAGGCACTTACTAGCAGCCTGTTGTAAAAGTGTACAATTTGCTCCCATTTCTTTAGTTAAATCTTTTTTTTTTTTAAATCCCACAGTTTGACAGGTGTGTATTTTGCACACAAACAAGGTGTTTCCAATAGAGGTATTAGTCCAGATACATCTGGCCCTTCAGTTGATCCATGTATTGTTCAGCGAAGCTTCATCTGAAATGGTCTCAGGGGAAGGGTGGCTGTCAAGAATCCATTTTTAAGGAAGGGGAAATGTAGAGAAAAGGCTGAGGTATGCCAAATTATACAAGAACTCAGTAGCAACAGGTCTTATGGAGTGACAAATCCAAATGAGAAATCTTTGGTTAAAGAATGGAACAACAGTGTCTACAGCAATGTGAAAAACACAGTGGAGGTTCTGTCACGGTTAGGGGCTGCATTTCAGCCAGTGGTCTTGGAGATGAAATTGTGAACACGTGGTCAGATTTTGATCCATCATGACCTACCATCATCACTTGCAAGGGTTTTTTCAGCATGACTCCAAACATACTGTCAATACAGTAAAAGAACACCTAGGTAGAAAGAGATACAATGAAACACTGTCATACATAGATTGGCCTCCCCAGAGTCTGGACCTCAACATTATTGAAGCAGTGGGGGATCATCTTGACAGAGAATGGAACAAAATGCAGCCAACATCCAAAGAAGAGCTTTGAATGTCCTTTAAGTAGCCCGCAGAACTATTCCTGTAGACTAAAAGAAATAACAAGAAAGTTTAACTAAGAGAGTTCATGCTGTGTTGAAGAATAAATGTGACAAAATATTGTCTTTCAAGCTTGTTTGAATTGCACAAACTCTGTCCTCTGTACATTTTAAGTTACTGATTATGTGAAAAGATTGTCCCCATGTGTGATTTATTATTATATACCATATAATTAGGTTAGCTATAATTAGGTGGTTAACATTTCATCAAGAATGCTGCTTCATCATGAAGACTTTGGTTCATGCAAAAGCAGAGTTTTTATGGCTGAGTTTTTATTTTGGCATAAAAAGGAAATAGAAAATCTGTGGGTTATCGACTTTTAATGAAACCATCTGAGAATTTTGGAGGGGAAATGTCTCCATTGTACTGTAGCTCCTCACAACTTATAAACATATGAGTTGTTGGAGGTGTCGGATAAATATAGCAGAGTAAAAACTACAACATTTGCCTCTTTACATTTAATCTTGGCAATATTGGCCACCTTATATATTTCTATAATTTTATATAATGCTCATTCTGCTGGCCAGTGGCTCCCTGTTTGCAGCTGTGTTTTGAAAAGGAGTGGTTTGACACAGGCAGTGTGTGTTATTGAGAGGGCATTCAAAGAAAGAAGAGGAAGGTGATAAGGTAGTCAGAGGTCAAGGGTCAGAAGGGTGATGCCCATGTTGTAAGGGGAAGGGCCTGATCAGTGTCTTCTAGGTTAGCTTCCACTATGCACCACACCTACATACCCCCAGAGAGAGGAGTCAGAGGAGCACATATTTACCATTAGGGAACAGCTGTGGGGCTGCCTGGGACTGGACACTCCTCTCCCCTGCATGCACGTACACACACGCACGCACACACACATTGTTAAAACACCACTTCAATTCTATGTACATGTAAACCACAAAGGACTTGTGTGTTACGCCAACCAGTTCTCACTCCTAACTCGTCACATACTGATGTTTTGTTAGGACCCACTGATGTCGCACTGGGTATTATTCTGTCATTTTCAAAGTACAGGGTAGTCTGACAGACTTCAATTGGTCCCTCACCTTCTTATACCTGGTTCAGGCTTCACTATATCAGATCGATTATGGCTTGGACTGGACAGGAGATAATTTTGTCCCGCATAGTGTGTCTTACATCTGGGATTTAATCTGAGATGCCACACAACAAATCAAGATCCACGACGGTTCCCTCACTTCTGTGAGGCTCACAAATATGAGCACTGAGAGCACAGTCATTGAAAAACTAAATATGATGAAGTAAAAAAGGAATTATGTTGCTGCTGCAAAATGGAGTAACACAAGACAGCCAGACACTGCTTTGTTTTTTTCCATTCTTTTCCACAAAATGGCAAGCTTGCGCCTCCTTCCCAATGACATTGCACATGTTGTGAAAGACTGCAAGCACGACTGATTGGGGAACAGTGCCTATTCTGTCATGTCTCTCAGTCACAAAAAGGCAGTATTTTATGATTATATAATTGCATAATCTGAGTTGCCAGACAAAAATACTGTCTCGTATGAAACTGGCCTTAAGTAGATGCCATAAAACTGCACGCAAATGTGGTCTCTTGGCATTGTAACTGTTGCGGGATGAAAAACTGTTGTAACCAATAAGCAGAGATGCTTTTTTCAGTTTGAACTTTTGGTAATGCTGTGAAACAGTGTATTTTAACCCAAACCATGATCTTTTCCTAACCTTGGTGGGTTAAGCCTAACCAAGTATGTTTATTGTCTAATCATTTCCAAGCAATGACAGGAAAGAAAAATTAAGTCAAAGTATAACAAATGTGTACAAATAGCCCAAAGGGCTCAAAACATAGACTGTATATAAAAGATGGATCTGGAGCTGAGCCAGGTTGACGTAATCTATTAGTGGATGAACTGCAGTTTGGAAGACTCGACCTGGGCATTTTAGTTGCCACCACCATAAACTCATCAGGAGAAAGTCTACTCAGGTCATAAATTAATTTTCTCACAGATGACATTTGTAAAATTAGACATTTCTGCAACCAAACAACTCGCCCCCTGCTGGCGATTAGAAAGAGAACAGGCTTATGGCACTTTGTCACTGGCTTCACTTTTTTGTCATTTAAACTGGGACCAAAATGGGTCCTAAACAAATGTCAGTATTTGACGAGTTGCTAGCAAGAATGTGCTGGTTATGCAAAATAGGAACCAATTTGATGTTCTGTACCTTATTCCCAGCCACATGGTACCTCGGTTTCCCAATCCATTCTTCTTGAAAAATAAATACTGTGTGAACACAGCTTAACATCTTAAATGGGAAATGTGCTTATTTCTTTCTTTATTTCTTCTTTTCCAGAGGGATGGGAGGACACTCTGAAGACATGGCCTTAACCTATTCTGCTGCTGCACAGTAAATGGAGGGAATTGTTTTCACAGTAATAAAGATGGGCATATTTTATTAATGGCGTGGAACACAGTCTTGTATATTTGAAAGCAGACAAAATAGAAAAGATACAACTGAGAGTCAGTTGTTTTGGATTTTTTAAAATGGTGGGTCACAGAAACAGTCACTGAATAAACGCTTTTCATTTTTCATTTATGTTTGACACACTGTTGCCTCAGCACACATTTAGCTTAGCCTGATTGCTGGCACAGCCACAAACATCACAACTTGTTTCTGATCTCCGTAACATGTTGGAAAATGCTACAAGGCTACTTTTTCAGGTCATCCAGCTATCACTGGGTAGTAGGAGGCTGAGGTATGATCACATTATCCCATTTACAGAGTGGCAGGTTGCACTCACACATCATTTATTTCCAGGAGGCTTCAGAACACTCACCAACTCTTACAGAGGCCAATTCAGTGAAATGAATAACCAGAAGCATCATGGAGCAGGGAATAAGGTGGATTACATGGCTGATAAGGGACTACTTCTCCTGCATTAAACAAATCATTCATGTTCATTTATGCTGGAAGGTGATAATGACATTAGAGAATGACATTATGCTGTTACAAAAGAAAACACAGGCTCTTACTGGTAACAAATGAACAAACAGATTATTCATTTCCAAATCCTGTCAACAAACTGATAATGAAAGTTCTTGCGCTAAATTAAAAGGGTGACATTTCAAGGCAAAAGTTTACCTTGCAACATGCACTCATGCAAATGCATATTCCACACAGCGCAAAGAAAAGGCAGTTGGATTGTTTGTGTGTGAGATGAGGCTTTTGCTAGTTAGTATGAGCAACGTGAGTCTTGACAGACAGACAGCAAGTGGTGTTAGTGCCGCAAGCTGAAAGTCAGGGACAGCCAGATTCATTTCTGGACTTTATAGGGTCTTTTTATGGTCAGATCATTTCAGAATTAATGTTGTTAGGCTGTTAAGTCAAGTCTCTAAACACTGTCAGTGGCCTAGCCATATAATTTATGTGGTGCCAATAAAAATGATTTCAAAATGCATTACTGTCCTTTTGTTTTCACCTCCTCTATAATTTATGTCAAATTATGACTTAATTGACTGGCTTCTACTTCAAAAAACTGCATAGGCAAAACTTGCTTAGTGAATGCCATTTCCACAGTCCTCTGAGTGTATATTTAGCTTTGACTTCACACTTAACTACAGGCAGATATTTTAGTATGCCGTCCATGCACACTTGCCCATGATATAGCTAGGGTGGAGGATTGGGTGCACAGTGCCAAAGAGAAAATGGCTGTTTGACACTCTAAAATTGCAGTAAGATCTTTCATTCTTATCTCTGCAAAACTTGCTGCTAAATCAATCACACACGCCCCTGTAATTAAAGCAGGTAGTTTCTGGATTGGTCACTCTGCGGTCTACAGCCAGCCCTTTGAGGTGCCAGATGAAGAAGCAGATGTAGATCTTCAAATCAAAACTGTAACACCGTAAAACATGCAGACTTTATATCTAGCGTCACTGTTCCACCAACATGTCCTAATCCCAGCATGGAGCATCCAGAAAACAGTGATTCTCAGCACACAGAGGACAGGGCACAGTGAGACATCTGAATACACCACAGACCACCCGAAATGAGAGCAATGTGTTTATGTTATGGGCATGTGCCTGAGAGACTACATGCGTTTACATGCATGTGATGCATGCATGCAGGATATGTACTGTATGTTTGTGTGGTTGTTTGTATAGCCTTCAGTTTGTATTATAAAATGCATCTCTCAACTCTCTTTGTGTGTGTGTGTGTTACATAGTGTGGCCAACTCTTCAGATGATTGAACTCCTGAGCATGTCTGCATCTCATCTGCGATTTGTAGATGTTTATGATTTGCTGTGCTAACATCATGAATGCTTCCACATGATGGCTGCTCTTTTTTATACCTGGACTTCGCTTGATACAAAGTCTGTAAAATAAAACTGATTTTCTAAATGTGTTGTAAGGAATCTGACTTTAAAGAATGTGTGTTTGTGTGCATGAGAGTTTTAGATGGCCTTCCTAATAAAAAATAAATAAATTCCACTAGAGTATCATCAGAGGTGAGAGCGGAAAGATGAAAGAACAAGCCCTTCCAAATCCAGAGGCATATGGTGCATTATTACAAAATGCCATCAGCTAAGCATGGGGAAGGAGATTCATCACAAAAGGAATGAAAAAGTGCAGAATGCATATGAAACACCCCGGAAAATGGACTAAAGAGTGAAGATACAGCACGCTGAAAGAACCCACCTGCCTAACGACAAAGCCACTGACAAAGCAAAAGCTGCTTTGTAATAATTTGCTTTGCTGTTGCTTTTGGATGGAGTATGAGGAGACTAAATCAATCAATAGTGAGGCTAAACAAGCATGTATTTTCACTTTGTGCTGTTTCTGTGGATACCCTCTACAATCTAAATCATTTACTATTGATGAGTACATTGGATGAAAGGGTATTATCGCTGCATGTCATACAGATATAAACCCAACAGGCTTTTTTTCCCTCTCATTTGTCACTCATTTGTGACATTTAAAGCAACACAATCCAGTAATATTGATTTAGAATTTAAATTGTGGGTTTTATACACTGAAAAAATACAAAAGAAAATTCTTTGTTCAAACGCGGAGCTGTATTTATTGCATTTTGATACAGTAGAGGGATAAAGTTATTTATTATTCAAGTTATTTATAAATCTTTTATTTACTATTGTCTTAGAAACCTCACAGAGTTACTCATAATGCACAGCAGCAATGCCTTATTGAAGGTCTTCCAATGTTCCTCTCAATCACTCACTCACTCTCTCGTCAGTGGTTTATGATGCGGAGTGTTTGTCTTATTGAGGTTTTATTCTCTAATACAGAGTTTGTCAAAAGAGGCGCCCCTGTGCCCTCCCTCCACCACTGTAACTCCAGACTCTGTGGGGGAAATCAGAGCTTTTAACTGGCTGACTGCTTCCTAATCTAGCAAACCAAATGTACATATGCTCTGCCGTGAATAAGACTGGCAAAGACATATAATTTGCTGCGGCCAACTTTGCGGCATCCTCTTGGCCTAGGACGGTACAGCAATAATGACAGGTTGGCTGACCAGACCTTGACACAGGTCTGGCTCTCATCAGGGCTGCGGTATTAAAGGGGATCCAGAAACACTGAAATGATCAGCCACTACCCAAACCAGGCTCTCAAACTTAACAGCCACCGAAACCGAGCAATCACCTCACCAGTCTGCTCTGCAGGCGCACCTTCTAATTCTATGTTTAGACAGTTTTTCTTCATAGGAATATGTCTTATCCAACTTACTTATGCTCCCAATACAAACCCAGGTCACTAAGTACAGGCTAAATTGCTGTAAATGGGTTTGTATTGTAAACAGAAGCTATTAATGACACTTTGGTTAAATAAGCAGATAAAATGCAGGTCTGTTAGCAGCAGTGTGCGTCTCAGATTTACACCTGAACAAGTTTTTAATGTTCCAAGATTGCTGATGAAAAATCTGTGCATTTCTGCATGGCTAAGCTAAATACACATTTATAAAGACCTGTGCTTGACTCTTCTGCACTCACGGCTCTTATCTGATTTAAAACTGCCCTTCACAACAGTTCAATATGCCTGAGTACCTGAATGATTTTTACTCAACATAAGTCAACTGAGGCAAACACTGATAAATGCCAGTGGAAGGTTAGGTCAGGCGTTTGAGTTAATCCCCAATGGGAAGCAGTGGAGGAAATGACCCAAGTGCTAATAGAAGGTGTGTGTCTGACATGGCTGAGAAAAACAGAGGAAAAGGCACAGTGTCCAGTAAAAAAGGAAGAGGAGAAGCCAAGGCAGATGCAGGGACTGAGAGGTTACTGGAGCAGCAGTAGGAGAGGGGAAAAGCACAGTGGGTGGTAGCCTTTTGTCCTTGCATGTCACAGATCAAGAGAAAAGGCTCAGGGATACAGTTATTTTAATGAGGCCTGTTTCTCAACTTGCATTTTATCACTTCAAACTAATTTCAAACGTTAATTAAATTTGCTGTGGGAAATTGGGTGCCAAGCTAATCATTTGTAGTTTTACATTTTCTCATTCAAATGCTATTATTCCTCGCCTTTGGTAGTTGCATCGGGGTGAGATGACTCACCTACACAAGTCTTTCCATCGCTGTGCAGGACAAACTTCATGTGGCAAGAACACTTGGGGCCATGGTCCGTCTCCTCGCAGATGTGCTGGCAACCCCCATTACCGTAGTTGCACGTCACTATGAAAGGACACATAGTTAACACAAATGGTACTTTGAGGATTATGCACACTCTCAGTTATTCATTTGAAAGTCAGCAGAGAGGTGAGAGGAAATAGGGGGAAGAGATGGTATGACATGGAAAAAAATGCACATTTGGATGGGACAATCTAACACACACACACACACGCACACACTTTCTCTGGGCCATATGCTCTATGACGTAAATACTGCAGGCTCAGTTCAGCCCTCTTCAAAGACACATAATGTCCATAGAGGAATGTTTCCTATGGAGTTTCTCGAAGTGAGCTGAAAACTGTTTGAAATTAGGTGCAAGAAAAGTGGTTGCTGTTAACATGATTGTTGTTTAACCTCAATAATTTTGACTCAATAAGTACAATAAAATTATAATAGCAGTGCAATAAGAGCCTAATGAGCCCTCTAGACATCCAACAGCATTTATTAAATGCTATGTACAGCTGGACTTAGCTTAATGTCAAAATCTGTGCAGCATAATGCTAGTGGAGCATGCACTGATTTAAATATTCACCACCTCAGGTTCTGAATCCATGTTAATTAAATAAACCGCACTTCTTGGTTAATTAATTCATATCTCACACTTAATCCTTTTATCCTCCTGACTACATATCTATATTGGAGTCGTAAAGGTCACATTTTTAAACTCACCAACACTCAGTGAGCAAGCAGCTGAAATCATTCACTGCAAGTCACTGTGAATCAGAGGATTATTATTTTATTCCTTTTCAATCATTCTACAAAATCTCCAATGTCATTATTGTCATTATACAGAATGTACAAAGGCATTCTATTCTGAGGCATTCTAAAAGCTTTAAGTCATTAAAACACTACATATGCTATGACAGTTCTTAAATACTCAGAAAAGCTCTCTCAGTTACATGAATAAGGTGCAGAGTACAATTTCTGGTCTACGTTTCTGTGTTCAGGCAAGGGGAGCATTAAGTTTGGCACTTTTAACACACCTGTGATGACAGAGTGAAAAAGAGCACGAGCGAGCCTAGGCTTCTACCGCCATCCTGTCTGCACCCTACCATCCCAGCGCCTTTTGCCCTTTTCCTGGGCTGTCACAGAAAAACTATAGAATAACACTTCTCCAATCCTTATCCAAACACAGACAAATCCCCCATCAGCCGTGGCCCCAGCTCTGACAGGATGATCTCGGTTGCACAGCAACAGGAAGTGTGCGCTGTCCGTCAGAGCAGTCCCCTTCGAGTAACCTCCACACACTTGCCCCAGTTGTGTAAATGATTGCTACTCATCTGATAAACATGTTTTTCCTTTACAAGAACTATTCCGAAGATTAGTCACGGCTTGGTAATGCAACATAAATGTCAGTTGCCAACTTCAAATCTGATGGAAGGCATTTGCGGAATGAGTGCAATTACCCATAATCGGCTAGTTTCCAACCCCAATCACCTTTTCATGAGGAGTCTATAAACCATCCTTCTGACATGTTTCCCTATCTCTGTGTCTGTGTGTACACACGCGTGTGTGTGTCTATCACTTATGGAGGGAGCAACTAAATATGCTTCATGTTGAGATAACTTACGCTTGCAGTCCTTCATGTTACGTGTAAGCTGGAATCCTGGTCGACACTCGCAGGAGATGCCACCCTTCTGTGTTTCCCTACAAATGTGTGCACACCCATGATTCTTGTCCATACAGGTGGGTCCCTCATTTTTTGAGCCATCTGGTTGCACTGTGAAGGAAATAGCAAAAGCAGGAAACAGAGATTTAATCGCAACTGCAATATAGACATAATGTTTTTAAAGCCAAAGACCATTCACTAAACCAAGAGTGTGATTTTAAAGTAGACATCACAGAGAACATAAGTGGGCTGGAAGAGCCTCACTCAGATGCCTTGCACACATTCTAACCTTCAGTGCCTCATATGCCTACTGGTGGTGACTGATATGCCCAGTTACCCCTTTACAAAGATTCAGGTCCTTGTTGAAACATGCAGGCTATAAAAAGGAGGCTGCCTGCAGAAAGGATAAAACTCCCAGCAGGAGCTGATCCCATAGACCTGTAATTTTAATTGAGGTAATCCCCCATAAAGAAAAGAACACAATGAAAAACCCTTCCTGGTTAAATTCCCCCTGTTGAGACTGAGATCAAAAGGGATTGCACTAAAGGAGGGGTGTCAGTGCACATTTTCATGAGTCATCAAGGTTCAAACACTTCAGTAAGAACATGACAAAACCTCTCATACAACGCAAAATAAAAGACATTGAAAAAAGGACTTTCATCATTTAAAGCTTTACTTGACATGGCACACAATGATGCATCATTTCTGTGTGATGTATAAATGCTTGATGAACAGGCACAACAGTCATCTAGCATACACTTCCATCCCTCATGCCATAAATTATAAGACAAATGTTGCAGCGCTCTCTCTCCGCTTTAGCTGCATACTGTGATAAAACTGACATCTTTGCAGAAGAAGACTGATATTCTACTTATCCGTTGTGAAACCTTCCCTACACTGCAGATGCAGTGACAAACCTCAGCTCTCAGGCTCATTAAAAACCAAACAGATCTCCATCCCTTTCCTTTCCTTTCCTTTTCCTTCCCTTTTCTGGTGTAGAGGGAGGCAGTGAGCAAAAGACATCTCCATTAATGTCTCATTAAATCTGCTGTCACACTGAAGGGTGTTTGGAGGTCTAACTTTTTTAATTAGCCAACTTTTTGCTATATATTGAAGCATTTGCATATGTGCATGTAAGTGTCAACACCTAGTAAAGAACATATAACCTTGTGCACTCTTCCTGAACACTCATTGTAGTGGCTCAGATGTCTTGACAACTATATGCTGTCATATAGTAAACTCCTTGTTCCTGCCTCGAAACTTACAAAGAGAAAGCAATCTCAGTTTGACATAACAGGTTTTTACATTTTTCTGTCCCTAAGTACAATAACCTATTCTGATTATGCCCTTTTGTTTTCCAGATGTTTTGTCAAAAAAAAAAAAAAAAAAAAAAGGTACCCTCTCATTTTATACATTGCCACATTTACACTCACGACTGTTGTCAGGAACCCATTCTGAGTCTTTCTCTACTTCAAGGAGCTGACAATGTGAATGTGATAGGCAATTCTGACCTCCTTGTTAAATACTGTCCATCACTTTAAGTCTGTCAACAAGTGTCACAAGGTCATACAATCCTCTCAGACTTTCCTGTCTGAGCTGTTGACGTTCTAGCAGACGGGGTGAACTGTCAGACACTAACTGCAACAACAGCTTTCCCGGCAGCACAAAGACTCAACACTGAACAAACACGGAGCCAAAAAGAAAAGGGCATGGCAAGACTAAGCGAAGTGAACATGAATGAGCATTAAAGCACTGCAAATTTCCCAGTGAGTCATGTGGATATTTAAGCAGGATATGGAATTCAATGGTCCCTTTTCTTGACTGTGTCTATCTGACGCCAGAGCCAGAAACATACCACTATGAACTTAAAGAATTGAATTTCCAGCTACTCCCAAATGGACTAAAAGATTATTTACTAAGGTTGTATTATGCATCCCAAACCTCACTTCACTCTCCCTTCATTTTTATGCAGCCCCTTTACCCCAACGCTACAGACCCATCCATCAATAACATGTCAGATTGGGGCCAGAACCTGGGCTTTCGACTCTCTGAGGACCAATAAAAGGCAACGTGTTGACACAATGGCCCTTTTCTCCAGGCTCGACCCACCTAACATCCACCATGTGCAGTTCCCTTTAACTTGCTGCCAAAAGCCTCCAGTTTTTATCATTACTAAATGATGGGAAGCAGAAAGAAAAACATGATTTTATATGGAGTTGGACAGGAAAGTGAAGAAGAGAAATAATATGACTAAAAAGAAAAAAAAAATCATACATGCCATCATCCACTAACACAATCTGCTGAGCCATAAAACATAACTATATATGTAGAAAGCAATAAAAACTATCACGGGCCATTTTCTAGACAGAAAACTGGACAGGAAATAAACTTTAAAGTCTTGGAACTGAGCAGGAGCCATTCAAGAGGATCCAGATTTTCATCTCACTCAAAACGGATGGGAATTTTCAAAGCTTCTTTACTTTGTGGTTAAAAAAAAAAAAAGGAAACACTGTAATTAAAAAAAACATAATAACCACAATTTTTTTTCTACTAGGACAGGTTGTGACCTCTGTACAAGCACTAATAGGTAATGCACTAAGACAACCGCAGATGTGTGCTAAATGGATAGCTAGGGATTTGTGGGGAAGTGTATAATCACTGTAATAAAATTAAACTAAAGCCAGCAACTGATTATTATAGCCGTCTCTTTTCTTATTGTTTAATTCATACAAGGTTCCCTGTGTGCTTGTGCTTGTGACAGCACATAATAATAATAATAATAATAATAATAATAATAATAATAATAGTCCCATGTAGGATCCCATTCAGGAGTGGAACAGCTCTAAAACCAACACTGAATGCACAATGAGTAAATATGTAATAACATGCTATTATTATCTATCTGGTGCTGATGTGTGGTGAGAGCTGTAATGTTTAGATTGTTTAACTGAAACAATTAACAATTAGTTATAAACCTGTCTCAATCTCAAAAAAAAAAAATTAAAAAAATTGGGAACTCCCCCCCCCCCAAAAAAAGGATTGACTACACCATGGTTTTATTGACTTATTACACTGTAGATACACTTCAAGAAGCCTTACTTAATAGTGCTTGCCATGCAATGAGATCACGCTTAATTTCCAGGAGTCTTCCAGCGTGATCCACCAGGATAAAGTCAGAATCAATTTATGTGTTTGTCAGCAAGAGGAACTTCAGCTTAATATGTGAGGTCAGCCACAATGCCTGCAGGACACAGTATTAAGTGCAGGTCACATTCAAAAGATGCCTTTCTCAGAACCATCAGTTCAAGACAATGAATAGTGAAGGAAGCTAAGGATTTACTGATGATAGAAACTCCACCGGACAGGTCAGTCTAAATGGATAGCTATGTGGAGAGACTGACTGGCACTCAAATCACTTTCTAAGCCAGTGGCTTGCTGGCTTAGACATTACAGGTAACTCTATAGCCTGTAAGCTACAAATGAACAAGCCATTTCTGCAGCCCTCTTACAACCCAGACCAGCGCTTTTAAAAACAAAATTGCAAAAATTAAGTCCTACACCATTTTTAAAGACTTTTTCTATCTTGCCAAAAACAATTCTGCTGGACTGTATGTTACACAAATAGAGCTACTGGCTCATACAGAGTCAGCTTTAGATAAAACCTGTCTATGAAGAAAATAGCAATAAACTCTTAACAGGATATAAGCTTTACTATAACATGAGAATTTAGTCCCCCCCCAAAAAAACCCTTTACAAATCCAACTAAAATACCAGCTTCTATGATCTTCAAACAAAAGATTCAAGGAGGCCACAAGTTCTTCACCACAGCACTGCAAGTCTCTTAAACCTGAGAACCATGTAGTGGGGGAGACTGAAACAATGGAGATGAAGTAGTGGAAAGCACGCCAAGGGTTTATAGTCTGCTCTGAGTGCCCCAGGGCAGTGAAAAGAGGGCTCCTGGTCCTTGCTGGGCTGCTGTCATACATATCAGAGGGGAGACGGTCCCCTCTTTGGGGGAGAACATTAAGCAACAAGCTTGTGTTGGGTGGATACAAACTGAAAAGAAGGGGCCTAGCGATGGAGCCACCACACTATTAAAGCAACATTCCTTCCTCTTAGATAATGGGCCCTTAAAAATTTTAATAGGAGGATAAAAATGTCAGCGCATGGAAAGGAGAACGGGAAAAGAATTGGACTGGGCTGGGCTGAGCCGCAACGCAGATGGTCAGACAGAGCAACAGGGCAGAGAGCCGGTCAAGGAAGTAACTCTCCCCCACTGACTCTAAAAGCAGAGAGTCCAACCAAGTGCTACTGTTTGGATTTCTGATTTTCTGCAGCTTCCAAAGGCCTTGTTGAGGCTCCTCATTTCACTCTCTTTTTTCCAGAGGAGCCAATAAAGGCATAAACAACCAGAAAATGGAAAAAGATAACAGACATCTGGACTGATGTGTGTCACTGCTAAGAGTGGTTGCTGCACATCTTAGCACATTCTCCTCCTAGAATAAAACAAAGCATGGAGCAACCATATGATGAAAAAAAAGGACATAACCTAAAACAGTTACATTTACAGACTTTAGAAGATAAAAACAGGCAAGAACATGCTAAATATGCTTAAAGCTCTTGAGAATCTCTTAGATTTCTTCTGTATAGCAGTGGTATAGAAAATATATTGTGGAAACTGTGTGTGCGTGTATGTAAGCATGCATTAAGGTATGTGGATGCATTGACACACAGGTGTATTTGCATAATGTATGCATGTGGCGCATGCATTTGTGAGTGTCGGCCCATCTGTGTCACAGACAGTTGTGCAGCACCTGCTGTGGATGTGCCACTCTCCCCTTCACTCCTCCCCCATTCTATCAAGGTCACCTCACTCTGTAGTCCCAAAGGAGCCAAGCACCCTCCCAACAGAACACACAACACAGCAGAGCACATCCAGGCTACTGGCTTTCTTTGATACAGAGCTACAAAAGGCATAAGATACAGTATGTTATTACAAAGCCCCATTCTCTCCAAAATCAAAGCAAGAGGCAGCTGAAGAAGGCAACTGTCTCTGCAGAGCTTAGTCTGACCCTCTGGTTAAAGCCATGACAGCCAAATGTTAGTGGAAAAAAACCCACTGGCACTCTGGCAGTCCGCAGCAGCAAGTTGGGCTGGCAAAGCTTTAGAGATGGCCTTCAGCAAACCCACGAGCAAAAGGGATGCCCGTCTCAAATGAGGTTCAGAGAATTTGGTGGCAAGGCAGCCAACATTTGCTGAAGCACAAGCTACTGATGTATATTTGTTAAAGGGTGGGGATGGGAGGGAGGAAGGGCATGGGTCCTGTGAAAGTCTAGACAAATAGCTAAGATGTGGGGAGATAATACAAGAAATAGACAGAGGGGGAGAAAGGAAAGAACAAGGGACAAAAAAAAAAGTCCTGCATGTCTTTAGCTATGCAGCTAAAAGTCTCTGCTCCACTTCCCTAGAATAGGAAAAGAGCCTGGTTATACGGTTGGGCTGCAAAGCAATGGAGCAGCGACTTCTGCACTTGTAAAAACAGTTCTGTGGCCAATGCACAGACAGCCAGGCAGACCCACTGAGATCCAAGAGAGGAATCATGAAAGAACCATGTCGGCTTCTGCACAATGGGGCAACCACTGGTACATAAACATATATTAAAAAACATACAAACTTTCCTTTCACAAATACAAATAGATACATACAGAATTTCTCTGTGCAATCTTAAATAAGAAACACTGCATACCAGGAAGAATGGAAATTGGCCCTTTATCAGCGCATTATTGAAATTAAAATGTGAAACAGTCTGATAAAAGGATATTGCAGTTTAAGAACATGGATTATTTTATCCATTTATGTAAACAGAAAAGCAATAAAACAGGGTTCAAGGACTCTGCGCCTCATTTTAAATTGGAGGAACACTGTGGAGCAAAACTAACTGACTATAAGATAGGAATATTATGAATTTGATCAAATTTATTGGAAAACTCTTTATTGTGTTGCTGTTTTGGCCAACACAGGAAATGCTCCCGAGGTCAACATACCACGTTCTGCTTCTAAGTATCAAATGAGTACATGCCTGGACGTGCCTCTCTGAAAATGCCACTTTGATAACCATGTTTGAACATGAAATGGAAAGTAATATGTAAACATGGCCCATATATATATATATATTTTTTTTTTAAACATCTATCACTTTTAATTACAAGATACTTTCTGGATGATACATTTTCTTCGTGAGTGCAAACTTCACTTGGAGGTAATGTATGTTCATCTGTTTCTGATTGAGCACTTTGAAGACTTAAGTGCAACAGCCTATTACAGGCTACCTCAGCAGTGAAAGGTGACAGTAAAGCCTTGGGGCTCATGTAATCAAAATTTTCAGCGCAGTGAGCTTTAGACACCATGGAACGTAATCATCAGATGGCTGAGAACTTTCAAACTCCTTGTTGCCGTTCTGCAGCTTTCCTTACATAGCCGACCACATTTACATCATCATATTGACTGGCAGTGACAAGACCTTGGATTCAGAAGATTCATTTTCTTTTTTAAAAGCTGCATCGCTCTGCTCACTTGTGTCGGTTCAACTTGCTTCCTTAGTCATTTCATAGCAGTGGATGAGTCAACTTTCAAATCATGTGTATTTTATGTATTCAGAACTAAAGATAAATGTACTGAATACACAAGGTACTATACAGGACTTGCAAAAGCAACCATCAATGCACACTTATGGTAACTGCCATACCGGATATTTAGAAATGAACAAGACTGAAATTATGAATGTGTGGGTTGACTGAGACTGAAATTCCTGAATTCCAATGTGCTGGATCCCATCTCACGCACATACATCCCTGTCATCCTCCTATATAAAAGAGATAATAAATCAAACACAGAGCAGTGGAGCCCTCTTGACCTAAATGGCATTCCTATCAACCACTAAGCACCTTGACTGGCCTTTGAAAAGCTTTATTTCTTGACTGGAAGAAATGTTTGGGGAGAATAAATGAACTGTTACAGCTAGACGATGGAGCCTTCACTTGGTCATAGTTATTCCTGCTGAGGGGGCAGGGGCAGGTCTAATAAGAGACAGGCCAGCAGCAGCCTTGTCATTAGCTGAGAGGCTGGCAGACCCCTGCTGCCTAATTGGCACAGGCTCACTGCTAACAAGGGCTCGCTACCAGCAGGGGAAACAGACCGATAGCGAAAGGCACTGCAGTGACCAGCTCTCTGCTGTCCTTGGAAAAACCGGTAGAAGTTACCTAGGGAACACCTGACCCATTAATGGAAGAAATGGAAAGCTGATGTCTTTTTAATGAGAACAATAAAGCTCATGAGCAAACTGCACCCCAGGCTTTGCTCTTTAAGAGAAGGGCTGGCTGAATGGATGGAGGGCTGCATTTAAACTGGCTTGGCTGGGTGATTAAATCAGCTATCATTTTCTCAATGATTTATTTTTTTTCTGAGCCACTTGTGTGTAATTTTTCTGCTGAAATTCTGCAGGGTTCTTGTCCTAAAACAAGGCAAAGTCACTTCCTCACCAATTCCATTTTCCACATACTGTTGTAATAAGAGCAGTAATAATAAGCAGATGAGTAGTTGTTCTGTCTCTTTGTCTTCCACAAATAACAAAACAATGACCAGGCGTCTATCTGATCAGTATAAGAAGTTTGTAGATTTATGGCAGCTTTAATCTCTTGATCCAAATGGGTCTCAGCTGTAAGCAATAAAGATGATATTAATATCAAAACGGGAGCTCAACAGGAACTGGGTGCATTTACAAAGAAAGAAAGAACAAACAGAACAGACGGGGTAGATAGACAGAAACGGACCGGCGCTCACACGTCTGTTTCTGCATTGATAGAGTAGTAGGCCTTTGAAACACATGATCTGTCTTTTCACTTCACTCAAAAAACACTACGTTTATGAAATGTAAACATTGACAGTTCACTAAGCCAGACCAATCTCATAAACCAGACTTCCAAGATCCTCATTTCGCCATCCAGGGAAATTAGGAACAGCACAATGTAATGACTCCCAGCAAAAGCAGCCATCTTACAAGAGGCAGAACAGGAACAAGGAGGTCACCGACCCTGCTGGACATGCTGTCTGCGCCTTCAGAATGAAAGGTGCTGTTGCAAACCCCAGGAAGCGAGAGAAAAGATCTAACACAGACCTAGCCCAATTTGGCAGAGCTAAAGAATCTGCAAACAGCTGGATAAATACCCCTGGAATATAGGTATGTGTTTCATGTAACTGGCTGAACTTTGCATCAGATGTTACTTTGCAGGAGCAGGGTGGTCAACAAAGAACAGATTTGAGAACCTATATTTTTTACCCAAGAAGTGGTGCTTCTTTTGGTTTGTTTGGTCAGTAAAACCTTAACTTAGTTTTCTACGATGATAGCACCAAAAGAGACGGTGCCCAAACCAGTTGTTGGACTGGCAGCTAAACCAGTGTGTGAACATTCCCCACTGTGGCGGTCAAAGAAAAATACACTGCTCTGAGTTTTGCTATAACTGCAAAGAGAGGCAGATAGCATTTGGCTTACTTTGTTTTATACAGAGGGATCTTGTTGTATATGTATGTCCACAGTGCCCCTGAGTTTGATAACTAAGCCTCAGAGGAGGTTGGCTCATCTTCTTCAGTCTCCAACCCACAGGAACGCTCTATAAACAAGAAGTGTGTCAGCCCCAGGCTACACCTTTAATTGTTTTCTCTGCTCACAGTCCCCCATAAGCCACTCTCATACCACAGATACTTTAAAAAGCTGCCAGGCACTAGATTGGTTCAATTTGAAAGGGTGGGTAAAAAGCAAAAAGAGATTTATCCCTTCTTCTTTTTCCCCCGTCAGACTTTGACTTACCTTTTTTCCCCACTTAGGAATTGCCCCTGACAGGCCTTTCTCATGATTTAAAAAAAAACAAAACAAAACAAACAAAAAAAAACACCTCAACCTAACATTTGCATGTCACACTTAAAATTAGGGGCCACCACATATGGTAACATCCAACCTATACACATGCTTCACTACTGTACAACATGTTTATTGCTATTTTCCCCCAAATTGTCAAATCATGTGTGTGTGTGTGTGTGTGTGTGTGTGTGTGTGTGTGTGAGTGAGAGACCTTTTGGCCTTTGGATACAGGTATGCTGGTTGTCACTCAGGAGGAAGCCCTCTCTGCAGCGGCACTCATAGCTGCCCATCATGTTGACGCAAATCTGTTGACATCCACCGTTGCCTTCCGAGCACTCATCCACATCTGCCAGGAGACACAAAACAAAATTAACAAGGGCGCTTCGAGACAGACCAAATATTACACAGATTAACATTTGTCTCACGTCATCTGGGATCAAATGATTACCCATTTAACAGGCAGAGTCAGACATGGATAATAGGTATGTGAACAACAATTATCCATTTAAGAACATAACTCAGCAAAATTAAAGGTTTCTAAAAAAAACAGGACTGTACTTTTAACAGTATTTTTCACTGAAGAGTCTACAGCTATGCTCCTTGTCTATCCCACTTTCCCATTTATCTCCAGGGGTTGAAGTAATCATGTAGCCCTGAAACTTGCTGTGGCTTATCACGATATTCATTCAGCAGAAAATGATTTTCAATCACAAATATAGCTTTACTAATTATTCAACAAGGGTCTCTTGTCACACTCGAGGCTCTCTCCACAGCAGTGCTTTCAGCAAATGCTAACAATGACAATGTAAACATGCTGATGTTTAACATTTTAAGATCCACCATGTTACCAGTCTGTGTTTACTGTGTTAGGATATAAACATTTGCAGGTATTTGCAAAGTATTAGAGAAATCTTAGACAAATTTTCATCTAATGAGGGCAATGCAATGAAGCACAGGTTTCCAAAGCTGCTAAAATTGATTCTGTGGAGGACACAAATATAGCACCAAATTGCATTTGCCTCAAATCACAGAAAAATTTAGGCAATACAAGAAGAATCATAGGGATCTTGAACACCTGTACCAATTTTAATGAAGGAAGCATCAGGTTATTTTTATGAGCAAGAACTTCACCCCACTGACAAAATAAGGGATACCGTCTTAAACATCTTTCCAGAATGTTTATGGCAATGAAATATTTCAGTGGTGGGAAAGGTGGACAATCAACTCTCTAGAAAAGGATCTCTAGAGATGCAGGACTTGCAAAAAACAAAACAGTTCCAGTAACAGTTCATCTGAAATTGAACCGAGTATCTAAATGAAATTACTAGTTTTTAATCTAATAATTAGTTTATTTATTTTTAAATTTTCAAACATCTCGGTCCTCCCATTCAGCAGATAAAACAACCTCAGGTTACGGTTTGAGTGCAAATGTCACACAAGAGTTTGTCTTAAGCTGGCTGAGGAGTTGGAATCTGTCATAATGGTTATCTGACATGGCAGCACACCAGAGTTGCACTGAAAACCTCCAACTGTGCAGCACTAAGCCATAAAAATGCACATGCAGCACAATCCCCTGGCAACTGGGAAACCTGATCCATCTGGGCCAGAGTACCTGCTGATGACGAGTGTCTGTCAGCCCCGTGACAGGAGGAATGCAGAGAAAGGGAGGAATGAGGTGGGGGGAGGACAGTGAGGAAAAGAAGATGGTAAGAGTAACGAGAATTTTTTTTTTTTGCTTTGGGGGAGGTGAGGAGGGCCTTCACCTCAAGGGCATATAAATGCAAAGCATTTTAAAAAGGTGTTGCCCAAGGCGTTGCTCTTCCACGAAAAGCAAGAGAAACTGATCACAAAAAAAAAAAAAAGAGTTGCTGACTTCACTTTCACTGGCAATAAACTGTACTCTTCCAGCTGTTCTTTCGGAATGACATGCAACTCCCATCCAGCTCATTGTTCTTCTTGACAAAAGAAACACATGAACAGTGACATAAATGAAATGAAGGATCTTGATAAATGCCATTTTTTGCAGATTATTTTTGTCTTCAGTGCAGCAGAGCTTAACCCACCGGTTGCCCTGTGCGTGACTGAGGTGCAGTTGTGATGATGACACTCCATATTCTTCCTTTTCCTCAGAGATTTGGGCTCCTGGTCCTTTCCTACTGACCACGCTGGAACCTTATCCATCCCTCTGCTCAATCCATTAAGAATCTGCTGTATACACAAAGCTTTTTTTTTTTTTTTTTAATAAACCGTCATGCGAAACTAATTTACTGTCTATTTGTCCAGTCTGAGAAGGCCTCTGGATTAAGTTTCCTTTCTGGGGAATTCTCAGGTATGGGAAGAGCTAGAAATTAAATGTAACTCTTCTTCTTTCTTCTATTTCTAGTCACAGAAGCTCAGACTTGGATTCACTGGTGTATAAAAACACAAAGTGGCACCTGACTAGATGGAAAGTTCTGGGGTTTATAAGTAGGTCAGTGGCAGGTAGCACTTATGAACCTCGTCATTGTGCCAAGTCTGCTGTCCTGTCCACACATTCCATGAGCAAAAATGTCTCTTTCCACTTAAAAAGGAAAAAAAAAGTGTCATGTCAGTTGAGGTTGATGGTAAAAACATCACTCTGCGACCAGGTGAAGCTTAGCCATCTAAAAAATAAACTTTACAGCAAAGTTCACATTTAAACTTAGTGTAAAAGAAGGAGAATTTATTAAAAGATTGGTTAGCCTTTCATTCAACTGTGTGGCTGCTTGGTGTTGACCTCACAGTCTCATCTCTCCATCATGAAAGTGGCAGCAACAGAGAGAAGACCTTTGAGTTGACGAAAGCAGCCAGCAACCTGCAGCTGTGCCTTTGCAGATAAACTGTTAGCAGGTACCAAAAAAACCTTTCACAACTCACAGAGAATTCTGTCCGAACACATGCAAAAGTCTCTTTCTGTTTCCTTCCCCTTCCCTCTTCCTTAACACACACACACACACACACACACACACACACACACAAGCAAACATAGAAAGAGACATAGAAAGAGTACATAAATCCAACTGTTCTCGATGCATGCACAAAATGCCCATGAGATATGCAACCAGTCTCCGAGGGCCTGGGGGAATTCTCTTTCCATACCATCAGCGCATCAATAAAGGTTTCATTTCCTGATTCCTTCATCCTTCCAAATGAGGCGT
>JAMQGT020007565.1:0-31967 GCA_024447675.2 Pterophyllum scalare | reverse complement strand
CATCATTTTATATTGTTTTTACAGTCTTATTGTGCTGCTCTGATAGTCTTTAATCAGAATCTTTATTGTCATTATTTTAAAAGCACAATGAAATTACATGTGGTCTCATCCAGTGCAAATTGACTGCATTATTTGAGGGTAACAGCTGGAACAGGTGACGTGCTGGCTGGGCCGTGTCCTTCAGGATGCTGCAGGCTTTACTGTGGCAGCGGGAACAGTAAAGCTCACCTAAGGAGAGCATAGCTGATGGTGACGTTTGTGCTGTGATGATGATGCCCTGGAGCGCAGTGGAGCTCAGAAACCACATGGGGATGCAGTGCACCAGTACACTTTCAACAGAGCATCTGCAGGAGGACACCAGCAGCTCCTTGAACTAGGACCCTCAGGAAGTGGAGCTGCTGCTGAGGCTTCTTAATCGGCATTGTCTTTCTGTCCAGGTGCAGGCCCAGAAATTTGAAGTCAGAGACAGTGTTGGTATGGGCCTGTATCCCTGTTTGATTTTATCCAGTAGGCTCTGACGACTTGACTGAAGTCCCCCACTATTATGTGTGCTGCTTCTCGTAAACACAATGTAACAAAGTGTAAAAGTAAAATCAATATAATGGTATGATACAGGCTTTTCTGTCGCGAGGTCGTGTGGAAAAATTTAGCCAGAACCTCGCTCTGTTTCGCAAGGGGAAATTCGTCTCATTAAGGACTTGCTTGCGTTTAACAGGACTGATGGCTTCAGTGATCTCTGTCATCCCTCAGGGGCTGTTGAGGATGCGGGATTTTCAGCACTGGCTGTCCTCCCTACGGCTAGATGCGAGACGTCATCTCGGCCGTATGGTGAGAATTCCTCCCGAATGTCTGCTGGCTCTCCGCCACCGGAGAGATCCCATCTCACTTTGTCCGGTCCGAGCATTACGCATTTATCTGGACAGGACAAAGGGGTTCAGGAAAAGCAACCGGCTATTTGTGTCCTGGGCCCCCTCACACAGAGGGAAGCCTGTGTCCCGCCAGCAGTTGTCACACTGGGTGGTTGAGGCTATTGTGATGGCATACTGTATGAGAGCCAGAAACTGCAGCCTCCTGTACACCTGTGTGCACATTCCACCAGAGGAATGGCTACCTCATGGGCCCTGTTTAGGGGTGTTTCGGTGGGGGACACCTGTGCAGCTGCTCGTTGGGCATCCCCACACACACTTATTAGGTTTTACTTCCTTGATGTGACTGCACCCTCACTAGCACACTCTGTCCTTAGTGTGGGCTCTTAATGCATGCTAACCTTTGCTTGCTTGGAGCAAGTGTAGCTTTGATCTACCTGAGGTACAGGGTTATAGGCTGAAGCAGCAGCGCTCCATGCTCCATCCTCTTTTTTCTGGTTACCATGGCAAAACTATTTAGGGTCCCCCCCCCTTTCTCAAAAACATGTGTGCACTTTCATTTGTTCTTCTGCACCATAAATGTGTACGTATAAAGAATAGTGATACTGATCTTTGAGAGATTTGTGACATTTAGCATGTTTGTTTGGAGTGTGTAGTTAGAAAATCCCTCAAAGTCTGGATGTTTCTTTGATTTTAAGCCTTCTGGGTGTCAGTGCCGTCTGCTTTGGTCTGCACACTGTCCAACAAAGCTGGAAGCTGGCGTAGCGCTAGGTTTCATTTTCAAGTCATTCAGAAATAAATATTTAAATAAACGAGACTAAATTTGTGACATTTTGACTGTTCTCCCCTTCAGCACATTATTTGTAAATGCTCCAGCTGCCAGCATAAATACTAATGGGTCTTTCAATCAAGCATGGACAATATAGACTTAATATTGGCGGTGCTCAGACGGGTGGCCTGCGATGGGTTAAGCTGGAGGTGGGGGCTCCAAATCATGTTCTACTTGGGGCCTAAGATGGGCCGTCTCTGTGTATGTGCATTTGTGCGTTCCCTGTGTCCTCCTAGATGAGTGGACCAAGCTTTATGAAAATTTGCATAGACATTGCCTAGAGCACTGCGAGGGCCAGCATCTATATGGCGTACACAAATATTTTTACAAATCCCACAACAGTATATGATTTTCCATCCATTCTCTTCCACTTAACCTGTTCGAGGTCACGCGCGGGGGGGGGGTGAGTTGGAGCCTCTCCTGGCTATCATAAGGCGAGAGGCAGGGTACACCTGTACAGGTCGCCAGCCTGTCGCAGGGCCAACACAGAGAGAGAGACAACCACTCATATTCACATTCACACCTATGGGCAATTTAGAGTGGCCAATTAACCTAACCCCACTAACTGCATGTCTTTGGACTGCGGGAGGAAACCGGAGTACAGGCTGCACGCACAGCACTCAGACGTACGAGCAGACAGTCCGTCACGCTGCTGAGGTGAGCTGATGTATTCAGGGAACGTCTGGACAGTAAACGCTCTCCCGGCCTCTGCGTTTGCTCTCATCCGTTCTGTCTCAGCTGCTGCAGTGTAGCACCTCCTTCCACTATCCACCTCCACTTTACCAACACATCCTCCCTACTGCATCACCTTTTAGCCCTAACTGTTTAATATGTCCGTGGAGACCTCATATTTCCTACGTGGCACCTTGTGAGGATGTTTTGTGCCTGCCAGAGGGAGAAGCTAAACAGATCCTCTACTCCTGTCTCTCTACCCTCCTCTCCCTCTCTCCGGTCTCTCAGGAATCCCTCTTGTTTTCATCGTGGCATGGATCATATGTAGGATGTACCTGGAGGACACGGGGTGAGTCTGCAAGCATTTGTACACTGTTGTTAGGAACTGTCAGTGCAAAAACATCACACACTCTAAACTTGACTTATATTCTGCCACACATGTACAGTTGCAATGGTGGATGCTTATATCAAACACATTTATTCTTGGTGTGTTAGGGTATATTATAAATCTCACTGACTTATTTACCCACTTCCAGGTGCTGGGAGATAGACAGCAACCCCATACCTAACCGACTGATCAACTGGCCCATCATAGCATCTGTCATTGTGAGTTTTGTTCCAGTCTGACCTTGTGTACGTCTAAAGAGACTTTTTAAAAAAAAAATCTCCATGAATTTCCTATGACGCATGGATGGATTGATGGATTAACCCGGTACTTCAGTTTTCCCGGCCATAATTTTATTAATTATATATATAATATAAAAAAAATTATCCCAAGTTAAGTTTGAGTGAATTTAAGTCAAGATGATCCACAATCCCATTTTCTGTGATTTTTTTTGTTTAGTTAAGTTCATATTTGTCCCTGGTACTCCGTGTCACACCTACTCTGGCTTTATTTCCCACCAGTCGGGTATAAAATAACCCAAATTAATTAGTTAATAATTAGTTAAGTTTGTGTATCAACTATTCTTGTTGTTGCTCTTCTTAAGTGACTTTAAATGTGGTTGTTGGCGCTCGACAGGCTGGTCTGAGTAGTTCAGAAAATCCCAGCTGATCTGCTGGGATTTTCCAACACAACCATCTCTAGAGTTTACAGAGAATGAGTGTGCAGCAGTTCTCTGGGGCAAAAATCTTTCAGATGTCAGAAGTCAGAGGAGAATGGCAGCAGTATCTCAAATAACCACTCATCATAACCAAGGTGTGCAGAAGAGCACACCTTGGTGTGTTGGTGTGATCTTTAAATCAGAACCAGAATGAACTTTTCTGCCGTTTGAGCTACTGATAGCTCACCTGTTGTAGCGGCGCACACGGGCCAGGCTTGGCCGCCCATGACCTTGTTGCTGAGCTCACCACTGTTCCTTCCTTGGATCACTTTTCAACTTGAATGACTTTATTGGTCCCACAATGGGGAAATTATAGTTAACACAACACCCATCCAAGAAAAGGCAAACAACCAGACAAACATAAGGAGATAAGTGTCTGCGGCCTTGCTGCCATCACCGAGAGGCGCTCTCTTTACAAAAGATGAAAACAATAGTGAAAACACAGAGGGTTAGGTGAGGAGAAAAAAGTCGTCTCATACTATGACCCCCCCCCGGGCCCCACAGAGCCACACAGGGCACAATACGAGGTTACAAAAACCTCCGCATAGCGTAGAAGCACATAAACAGCATGGGAGCACTAGGGTGGGGTGGGGGAGGGGATGTGCCAGGGGGGCCGAATAATATTGCACGCCCCACTCTTCAGTTTTTTATTTGTTAAAAAAAAGTTTGACACATCCAATAAATTTCATTCCACTTCATGATTGTGTCCCACTTGTTGATTCTTCACAAAAAATTTAAATTTTATATCTTTATGTTTGAAGCCTGAAATGTGGCAAAAGGTTGAAAAGTTCAAGGGGGCCAAATACTTTCGCAAGGCACTGTAACAGTTCCCTCAAAGCATTTTATATTGAGGCCCTCCAATAGTAAAGAGAAAACCCCAGTTACAAACTGGAGTCGATTAGAAAATATACTCCAAGCCACTGCCTCTTCTAAATTAGCGAGACCCCATTTCCTCTCCAGCTTGCGGTTTTTCTGCTTTAAGCTACATATTTGTGAGTTAGTCAGGCCCTTCTGATTGGAGGCCCTCTTTTTCAGAGGAGCCACAGTGTTCAGAGTTGTATGCAAAGAGGAGGTATGTTAAAGTATAAGGTGTAAGGTAAGGTAGGTTCACCTCCTTCCAAACCTTGTTTGAGGGCTGTGTAGGTTTTACATGTTCCTCCTGTGGCTGTGTGAGTTTCTTGGTCTTCGTGCCACAGTTAAAAGACATCCATGCAAGGTTAAACAGCTGATTCTGTCACAGTTGGGGCTGTGTGCAGGAAGGGGTGGACCCAAACGCAGGATGCTGGAGACAGAATTAAACTAAAAGCTGCTTTATTTGCAGGTGACTTAGATAATACAGCAAACTCAAAATACAAAACCCAAAATCTCAACCAAAGCAGGATTAAACACAAAGCTTGGGAGAAATACTAAGCAGGACAAAACACTGGACAGGGAACGCACAGCTAAGGGTCACACTGACAACACCGCAACAAAGAACGGAAGAAAAACTGAGGGCTTAAATACACACAAGGCAATCAGGGAGAGTGGAAACAACAGGGAACAACAGGTGAAACAAATGAACCTAATGACACACAGGAAGCAAAACTAAACACAAAGCACAGGGAACACGAGACTGTCAGAATAAAACAGGAAGTGACTCAAAGGAACAGAGACGCAGACCTGACACTGAACACTGGGAAACACAAGGAACTAGAAAATCAAAACATAACCAAATCCCACAACAAAAGAAAAAACCCAGAACAGACAAAATAAAGCCAAAACAAAAACACACAGGGTCACACGTGACCCCGGACCATGGCACATTCTTACAGTCAGCATTTTAACCTAACGTGCAATCTTGGGGTCTTCTTCACAAGTGAGGGGAGAGGGCAGCGGGAGATTGACAGATGGATTGGGGCTCTGCTGCCAGTCATGTGGATGCTGTACTGGTCTGTTGTGGTGAAGAGAGAGAGCTAAGCGTAAAATTGAAGCGATCAGTTTATCAGTTGATTTACGCCCCTACCCTCAGCTGTGGTTACAAGCTCTGGATAGTGACTGAAAGCAATAGTGTGAGGACTTCAGTCATTCAAGAGGGACTCAGAATAGAGCTGCTGCTCCTCCACATTGAAAGGAAGGGATCTGGGCATCTGACTAGGATGCCTCCTGGGCGAGGTGTTCCAGGCGATATCCGACTGGAAGGAGGACTTGGGGTAGACCCAAGACATGCTGGAGAGATTATGTCTCTCAGTAGCACTTGAAAAGCCTCGGTGTTACACTGGATGAGCAGGAGGAGGTGGCTGGGTAGAGGATGGTCTGGGTTTCTTGCTTAGACTGCTGCCCTCTTGGATAAACATCCAAAGTCAGATGGATGTTAAAAGGATGGTTTAAGTGAGGATGGATGTAAAGTTAAAAGCAGCTGAAACGTGATGTACAGTTTTGGACTCTTACCCCTGGACAGGACAAATTTCATAGCCTTAGATGTACCCTTTCTGCTGTCTGAAGAAGACACACTTTGCTGATACAATTCTGTCTCTGTGCTGTGTTTCTCTACCAGATCAATTTCATCCTGTTTATCAGCATCATCCGTATCCTGATTCAGAAGCTGCGCAGCTCTGATGTCGGAGGAAAGCGATCAATGCCAATACAAGTACGTCCAGCTGAAGAGTCATATTTTTACCTCTGAGCTGCTGGTGATTAGATTAATATACATTTAAGAGGGCTTCCTGATGATGTGGTGATGAATGTAGCGGCCATATCAGATCTCCTCGGCACATTAGACAGGAACCATTATCACATTATCAGCTGTGTTTAAACTTGGACATCTTAGCATCAGCCTGCAAGTTCAAGTCCAGCCTTGTCAACATGGAAACAAATGACCCCGATGGCTCTTTGTTCTACCAGGCCAGTCATTTCTGAAGACAACAACAACCCTTAAATGGATTTTGTGGCTTTGTTTTCCCAGTAATAACCCTCGTTTTTAATATTCAAAATAAGCAATTCCCTGCACTGTTGGAGAAGATAGAGAAGTTATTATCCCACTTGCCATGGTCTTACAGATAAATTGTAGCCAACATTTATTGCGTGTTTTGAGTTGTGGGTCTGTGTGATTCCAGACGTCTGGCTAAGTCCACACTCCTGCTGATCCCTCTGTTTGGCGTGTACTACATGGTCTTCTTCTACCTGGTGGAACCGGATAATGAAAACTTGACGCACGTGAAAATCTTCTTTGAACTCGGCCTCGGATCATTCCAGGTACATAAAACAGGTTTCAGCATGCTTAAAAAACATACGGTTCCTAAATGCAGCGCTTCGTTCTTTTCTGGTAGGAAACAGTGGATGATAAAAAGCATCTCTGAAAATGTCTAATACTTTGGAAGAGCAAGCCAGTAGAAGCTAAGACCCAGCAGAGCAGAGAGCCAGATCCAAGAATTTCAACCCTTATGAGATGGTCAGCCGTGGATGAGACCCCACTGAGCTGTAGAAAATAAACATGACATGTTCTTCTTAGGTTGTGTGACTGTGTTTAATGTTAAGACCTGCTCAGTGTCTGCAGGCAGTCTCCATTCTGTCACTACATTCATCAATCTTCTCGTGGTCTTCCTCTTTTCCTCCTGCCTGTCTCTCTTCTGCACACATCCTAACCATCTCAGCCTCGTCTCTGAGCCGTCCCTCTGATGTACTCATTTCTAGTGCTGTCCTTCCTGGTGACTCCCAACTAACCAGCCAATTAAAGTTGCCATTCTTGCCTCCACACCTGCTTCTAAACAAGCAGGAGAAAAAGAAGAAGACCACAGAGAAGACTGATGGATGTGGTGAAGGAGGGCAGAGAGGTGGTGTGACAGAGGGATAGTGAGGCAGTATTAGTATTAATGACCCTGGTTCTGATGTGTTTACACTGATTTACACATAATGGTGGTGCTTGTGTTTCTTTTAGGGTCTAATTGTAGCCGTTCTCTACTGTTTCCTCAACAGTGAGGTGAGCCTACGCATTCTTCCTAACATAACTTGGATGATTTTTTTTTGAATACTTAATTCTACATAGCGTAACTCCTCTTTTTGTGCACAAAAAGGTTCAGAGTGAGCTGAGGAGGACGTGGAAGCGATTGTCTCTGAAGCGCTCGGAGGGACAGGACTGCAGGCTCCACAGCGTGAACCAAAATGGTACCGAAAACCTGGCCCAGTGCAAAAGAAACTCCCGAGCCCAGTCCATCCTGCAGACCGAGATCACCGGGCTCTGACACAAATAACCTGTTTTTGTAAAGACTTTGAGAACTGATGCTCGTGCTCAGTGAGAATGGAGGAATTATACTTAAAGTTGCTTTTATAGACATATCATTTGCTGCTGCAGGGACTGAACTCGTGGCCTGCAGATGTTTTTGAGGTGAATGACTTCTTATTGGACTGTGAAGCCTCCTGGAGACATTTTCTTTACATCACACTGACCCTCGACATTTTTAAACTCATCCAGAGATGAAACAGTGCCTCCTGTAATTTTTCCAGAACAGAAACATGCATCAACAACTTTGTTTATTATTCTCCATAGCTAAGAATTCTGTCATTTTTAAAAATAATTAATGCATAAATTACCCTTTTTTTTATTAACTATGCAGAGCAAGCTTGGTTAACAAGTTGCATGCATCAACTTTAAGGGTGCATAAATATGGTGCATTTAATCCAAGCCATCCTGCAGGGTCTGTACCTCACAGGCCACACTCCTAATTTAAAGCCTTAACTATATAAAAATGGATGCATTATCAACAACTTCAGACCATGTACAGTTGAAATGAAGGAAGAAATGAAATATAGAGACCAAGGCTATTGTTCGTACCAGCCTGCAAACATACTTGTTGTGCTGATGTTGGGCATTTTAAGTGGTAGTCTGTGGAGATTTGGAGCCAGCCTCAAGTGGCCATTAGAGGAACTGCAGTTTTAGGCCACAGTGAGGGAGTAGATGTGGCCGCAGTTGTTCCAACAGTTTGCTTGTTTTTTATTAGGTAAGCATATTTCAGGTCAGTCGTCTCACAAGCTGTCCAACTCATTATGACTAAGATAGATCTATGCTGTCATGGAGAAGCAGAGACCACTACTGTATATGGAAACAATGGGAACATCTGTCTGTTTTTGGTGCAGATGGGATACAGCAGCAGAAGACCACACCAGATGCCACTCCTGTCGGCTAAGAAAAGGAAACTGAGGCTACAAATTGAACAATAGAAGACTGGAAAAAATGTTGTGTAGATTCCTGCTGCAGCATTCAGATAGTAGGGTCAGGATTTGGTATAAATAGGGAAGTATGTATCAGACCTTTTATTGGTTCGGCCTGCTGCTGGTGCTGTAAGTGTAAGGATAACGTGCCGTGTCACAAAGCTCAGACTGGTTTCTTGAACACAACAATGAGTTCACTGTAACGGACGATGTGGAACAGGAGAGTCACATCATGGATGTGCTGCCGATAAAACTGCCGCTATCGTGTCGATGTGGACCTAAACAAAGCAAAGGGATTCCAACCCGGCACTAACGAGGTGTCAGTACCAGGACACGTTATGTGCTCAGCATAATTTACTAGCCAGATAAAAATGACTGCAGACTCTTTAACATCAACCTGCCGACCCATTAATCTCACTTCGTAGTTCTTGTGACTCTTCAGTGTCCGTTTGAAGGGTTTTGATAGCACTGTCTGTTTGAACTGGTATCACATTCGGGGCTGGCTGAGCAGCAAGTTACCACCAATAGTTTCAGTGGGATTTCAGTTCTTTCTTAAAGTGTATATGATGTATCATTGCTATTTTACCATTATCTGATAAGGCCCACCCTAGATATTAAAATGTCCTCCTCATGAAATGCATCATGTCAGCGGGGAATGAACCCGATGACTGAAAACAGATACTTCACTTTAAGCCTGATCGATGTTCAGTTTCCCACACACAGGACGTCATCGTCCAAACCCTCGCAGTAACACAGCTTTACAGACAAAAGCCATGCTTGCCTTGTACAGAGACTGATTGTTTTCTTTCTTTTTTTGTCATTTTTTTTATACAGTGGAGAGTATATCACTGGCCGACTCATTATTGTTATATCTGTAAGCTTTGGGCCACAACTGTAAGCCTGTGATTCCATATGTTTAATGCATAAAAGCTTTTTATCATGCTTTTTTCAATGTCATTGTCACTCTTGTAGCACCAGAAGGTACCTGCAGTCCTTTCGGGAGGTCTAGCTCCTCCAGGTTCAAACATCCATACGTGCTGTTGCGAGAAGGTTCGCCGTCTCCCCCAGCACCTTCTCCAGAGTGTTGAGGAGAAACCAGGAGAGCTGGCCAGGGATGTAGAAGGACCTCACTCAGCATCATGACCCGTATCTCCTCCTTTATGCAAGAAGGAGCAGGAGGAGCACCGCCTTAAAATATGTTTAAAAAGATCTAAAAAAAACCCCATCTTGACCACATACATCTGCTTTTAATAGAAATGTTATCAGCAATTTAAATAAAGTAATGAGACCTGATATAGTTGATAAGTAATCAGATCTTAATTATGAAACATTTCTAACTTTTTATGTCAGCTCAGTCTTTGAACATACACTAAATGTCAGCTGATTATGTGACCTCAGTGCTTCCCTCCTTGTGAGGAAATATCATCCCCTTTGCTTTACACTCACTGACCTACCTAACCTCATCTTCACCAAAGTCTCCACCTAAACTCTTAAACAGATGTTTGAGGAAGCGACTGCAGGGTGAAATGTGCTCCTTCTAGAGGGCTAAAACTCAATTTAAGACGCGAGGATAAAAGGAGTCTCTTCACATCATCTTTTCTTTTGTTCCCGAGTAACTCCGTCTGCTTTTCCATCTGTACCTCCAGCTCTCTTTCCATCCTCCACCCTTGTTTCCTCCCGTCTTATCTGCAGTCAAGCTGAAGAGGTGAACTTGTGAGTCAGTCAATTCTCTTTTAGAGCCAGAGAAGTGGTGTGGCGATAGTTCAGACAAATACACAAACTAAGACATTGGGACAGTTTAGTTTAAAGTGGCCTCATGATTTGGCTCTGAAATTATTCTTTTTTAATTCAGTTTTAGAGAAAAAAAAAATATATGTGCTATCAAAATATATATGTGTATATATATGTGCTATCAAAAACTCTCTCTCTCTCTCTCTCTCTCTCTCTTATATATATATATATATATATATATATATATATATATATATATATATATATATATATATATATATATATATATATATATATATATATACATATATATATATATATATATATATATATATATGTGTGTGTGTGTGTGTGTGTGTGTGTGTGTGTGTGTGTATACAAGGAAATAAATAGCAGGCTTTTCTTACATTTGAGAAGAAGAATCTTTGTGTAAAAAAATAAATATGTGAATGATGAAGCTGCAGACCAAAGAGTTGCTAATGAATAATTAAGCATTTTCTTTAAGTATGTGATACTGTGATCTGCCGGCCTCTGGCGGTCCCTAAAGGAACTTCAGGTGCGAGTTCCCATTTGCAGTACAAGAATGTTTTTATTTATTTTAATATTTTGTAATATTGGCTTCTTTTTCACTCATTTTCAAGTCCAGTTCTTGTCCCTGACCATTTTCAGAGGAATGTTTTTATGTTTGTTAAACCAGACACCAAACTCAAAAGATGAACCAGTGATCATATGTTTACACACAACTTAGCAAAGTTAACAGATGACTGCCCCTCCCTGAGCCTGCTTCTGCTGGAGGTTTCTTCCTGTTAAAAGGGATTTTTTCCTTCCCACTGTCACCAGGTGCTTGCTCATAGGGGGTCGTTTTGACTGTTGGGTTTTCCCTGTAATCATTGTACGGTCCTTACCTTACAATATATAGCACCAAATAATATATAAATGGAGCTGAAAGAAATTGAGTCCTTTTAAAATTGTATTTTTAGGCACTTTGTTACTAACAGCCTGTCACAAAAACATAATTTGTTCCCACTTTTTTGGGTGAAAAAACAGTTTGACAGACATAAAATAGTATTTTTTTTCACCAACAAGGTGATTCTCCAAGATCCATTAGCCTAAAACTTGGAATATCTCAGCCTGGTGTGCAGCATATCAGTTATGGACCAGGTTCACCTGGGGCCTGGTCCAGATTACTGAAGCAGTGTGGGATCATCTTGACAGAGATATATAAAAAAAGACAGCCGACATCAAAAGAAGAGCCTTCTGCATCGTTCATGAAGCCTAAGCAGAGAAACCCAGACCTCCCTCTCCCCAGTCACCTCCTCCAGCTCGTTTGGGGGGACCCCGAGGCGTTCCCAGGCCAGCTGAGAGACATAATCTCTCCAGCATGTCCAGGGTCTGCCCCGGGCCTCCTCCCTGTGGGACATGCTGAGAACACCTCACCCAGGAGGCATCCTAGTCAGAAGCTCGTGACCATAGGGAAGGGTAGGGGCGCAGATTGACTGGTGAATTGCCAGCTTCACTTTAATGCTCAGCTCCCATCATGCAAATTTTTATTTAGTATTTTTGGATTATAGAAAGTTTTTTCCACTTGTTTTCATGGATGATAATTAAAAACATAATTTCAATAATTAAAATCACTTTAATGTCATAAAAAATGCAGTTATATAAATGATTTCCTGGTTAAAACTGTGGTTTGAGAAAGCGTACCAAAGAGAACCGACTCTGATTTTAATGCTTTACTGTTGTTTCATACCAGCCACAAGATGGGCTCAAAGTCCAGCTGAAAAATCAAGTTTTAAATCTGTTCCAGTTTCCTCCTTCTGTTCTTTACATCCCTGAAATTTAACCAGTTTAACCAAGACTGATGCTGACTGAACAAAGCTGACCGAAACAGGCAGTGAGGAACGCGCAGAGAGCGGTCCAGGACAAACCCGACCCAGCAGCTTCTAATCACGCACACCTGACATCAGAGTTGCCTGTGGTGGTGAAAATGAGCAGACCCACAAACTGGTTTTTGTTTTCTTAAGGAGTAAAGCCGGTCATACTTCATACTTCGGAAGTATTCTCACTTTACTGCCCCGTCTGCTGCTCCCAGCCCGGAGAATATTGATGCTCACGGGAAACAAAAGCTGATCACAAACGGGAACAAACTGCATCCTGAAACACACAAACAGACTCCTCAAGGCGCTTTGCATTGTGGGTAAAGACCCTAGAATAACACAGAGAAAACCCAACAGTCAGAACGACCCCCTGTTAGTGTTTTTTTGCATTTTAACCACATGGCAGAAATTCTGAAGCTAGAATATTACATTTTAAGTCAAGCCTCTCATATGCATTTTGTCCACACAATTTACTTTGTTAAGGAAGAGGTTATAAATTCTCTGCAGGCTCCTCCTCTTATTTATTTATTTGTGTTATTGCTTATGTAAGTGTATACGTTCTGTGGTAATGCCAGAGCTGACAGGCAGGAAAAAAGCAAGCAAGAAAAAAGAAAAAGGGGGAGAAAGGTGGGATGTGTAGGTGACTCAGTATCAGCTCACTCAGATCCTTTTATGTTAAAGAATGTCAGCATCTCCTTCTTTAATTACTGAGTAATTGTCTATATGAGGCAGTACTGAGTGTAGCATGACGTGTCCAGTTCATCCTCCCTCTGTATTTCCCCTCCTTGGCCTCAACACCCACTTTGCAGCTTTGTTGATGCAGGCAATAATAGAGCCATATGAGTAGAAACATTTTATAAATAACTGACAAATGTACTTTATTCTCTGATGATGCTCTCTGTTACGTTGTTACAATGTCCATTTGTGTAGCCATGGTTTTTTATATATACAGTATGTGTACTTTTGTTTGGTCGGGTGCTGTTTTGTTTTCTGTATGTGTGTTTTTATGCTTTTTATTTTATTTTTTACAGGTGCAGCAGAGGGTGAACTATTGCGTTTTTCTACTTCTGCTCTGTCCTCTTATTTATAAGTAACAACAGTGAGTAATTACTTAGTATGCTGACATTCTTTAACGTAAAAGGATCTGAGTGATCTGATACGGGCACTGAGCCACCTACACATCCCACCTCCTGGAGTGCGCGTGACTTTTGACCTGACTATAATTCCATACGTGAAGCTCCCAGTGCAGTTTTTGTGCTGATGTTAATGACAGGGGAGGTTTGAACTTGGCGACTTCTGCACACTGTGCGCCTCAGCTGCTCTATAACCTTAGGAGGTGCTGTGGTTCATAAACACTTCCACTTTGCAATAATGGCATTTACAACTGATTGTGGAATATTTAGGAGGTGAGACATTTCATGAACTGATCTGCTGCTGTACTGCGTCCTATTACAGTACCATGCATGAATTCAGCGACCTTTGACCTGTGCCAATGAGACTGAAAACACTGGACTTGTGGGCCAGTACCTTTGTCTGTACAGTGTGAAGAGTAAGGATGTAGAATTAAACTGTTATCATATCAAATCTTTTGAAAACATTTGTTTGAATGTCAACAGGAAACATAGAGCTGCCTGGTCTCTTTGATATCTACTACATGAGGTTTCTTTTGAAAGCTTTCTGATTGGTTGTGGTGACTTGTGAGTTAAGAAGCATATATGAGGAGTGCGGTTAGATGACAGGAAGGTTTTATAGATTTTAAAGGCTGCCTGAGCTTTTAAATTAAAACACACTAAACAAAAACAACAAGCAAGAAATACCAATTCAACTGCAGAAAGAGAACATCACGGAGACGGACCATTTTATCTATCTGGGAATCATGAGCAGCAGTGATGGGGAACAGATGATGACATTCAAAGCCGCATACACACATTACTGCAAACAGCAAGATTGTGAGTGTGTGTGTGTATATGTATAAATATGTGAATATATGTATGTATGTATAGTTACTTCTCCCCTTTGCTTCTCTCCTCCCCCTCTTTTTATTTTATTTTATTTTTTTAATTTTCCACTCTTTCCTATCCCATTCCTTATTGCCTGTCAGCTCTGGCATACATAACTAAATAAAAAATGAATAAATAAAAATACAAACATTAACAAGAATAGCCTACAGGAAACTTATAGAGCTGTTTCTGTAAAAGCAAATATGTCTGGTACATCAGCGCATTCGGATCATCATTCCGATTGCAAAAACTGCCAGACATGACAGCCTTAAAAAAAAAAAAAACGGCTCAGAGACCTGGAAAGTGACGAATACCAACACCAACAAACTCCAGACCTTCACCAAATGATGCACATCTCAAACATCAGGTGGCTCGAGAAAATCTCCAATTCCAACTTCTGGGATAAAACCAAGCAGGCTCCTGTCAGCCAAGACATCAGAAGCATTAGTGAGGCTGGATAGGACACACCCTGCGCGGACCAATGGATGCCATTGCCTGTCAGGCACTTGAATGGAACCCACAAGGGAAGAGGAAAATTGGGAGGCAAAAACAAACCTGGAGAAGATCAGCTGAGAGCGAAGTAAAAGCTGCCGGAATGACACGGCCTCAGCTGAAGGGAATTGCCCAAAATAGCGTCAGCTGGAAGAGCGCTGTTGCAGCCCTTTGCTCCCAGAGAAGTTCACAGGAATATATAATATGAGGAAAATGGTGATTATTAACATTTATTCATCTTTTTTATGTTACCTGAATTGAAACAAACTCGTCTTAGTGAAATATTTTTACTGAAATCTAGTATCATCACTGAGACTAGTATCTCTGTCATCCTGCCACACCTGAGACAGTCGAGCGAGGGAATACAAAATGCCACTTCCTGTTCCAGCCTCCTGATGTCTCCTCGGTGCGTCAAACATTGGAAAAACATACGGAAAACGATGCGATCGGTTGCAACATCCAAACATCCTGCATGCATTAAGACTCTCCGGGTACTGTTAATCCTTTTACCTGACATCAACCAGCCGTCCACTGACAACAAAGGAGAAAGAGCTATGAAGTCAGAGCTGCTCCAAATCACAGTGACAGCCTTTTTAAAACAGCTGCCATAAGTAGCTCTGCTGTGGTTGGAGCAGGGAAGCAGCAGGAGCAGTCAGGTTAGGAAGGCAGGCTGATGAGCAGGTGTAGACACCTGTCTGGAGCAGGGGGGCCGCACACACTAATTAGCACAAACAATTAAAAGCAAAGGAAGCAGCCCAGCAACCCTGAGCTGTAAGGTTTGGTGTTGTTTTTATATCCATTTGCATCCATCTGCCATCAAGCTCTCTGACCCCCTTTCTATCTATGGTACTTATGATTATACATGCAGGACAGGAATATGAGGGCGTTATGATCCGTGTAGACAACCACCAACAAGAGGCTGAAGCCATCATGCACATCAAAATGATGAAGTGACCTGGATGGTCTGCTCCGTGAGCAAGACTGCAGCACCTGACTCCACAGCAGTGACTTTGCACTCTAAGAAGAATGCCCCCACTCGTGGCTCCACCCTGTGGCAAAAAAGGTGGTAAAAAAGTTCCAATATCCTTCAGTTCTTGAGACCCAGAGTTATCTCCCGGTGGTTGAAGTGGGGTTATTGAAACACTACAGTATCTGCAGCTTTATTATACTGGATCATACACTTTGAGCTCCACTAAAAACACTGGGGGAGACCCAGTATGGGAAATTATTTTTTCTGTTTTTTATTTATATAGCACCAAATCATAGCAAACAGTCACCTCAAGGTGCTTTATATTGTAGTTAAAGACCCTATCATAATTGCAGAGGAAAACCCAACAGTGAAAATGACCCCTATGAGCAAGCAGTTAGCAACACTGGGAAGGAGAAACTCCCTTTTAACAGGAAGAAACCTCCAGCAGAACCAGTCTCAGGGAGGGGCAGCCTATTGCAGCATAACTACGGGGTGGCTCAGGGTCACCTAATCTAGCCCTAACTATAAGCTTGATCTTTAGGGAAAATTTTAAGCCTAATCTTAAAAATAGAGAGGGTGTCTGTCTCCTGAATCCAAGCTGGGAGCTGGTTCCACAGATGAGGGGCCTGAAAGCTGAAGGCTCTGCCTCCCATTCTACTTTTAAGTATCCTAGGAACCACAAGTAAGCCAGCAGTCTGAGAACGAAGTGCTCTATTGGGGTGATACGGTACTATGAGGTCTTTGAGATAAGATGGGGCCTGATTATTCAAGACCTTCTATGTTAGGAGAAGGATTTTAAATTCTACTCTAGATTTAACAGGGAGCCAATGAAGAGAAGCCAATATGGGAGAAATCTGCTCTCTCTTTCTAGTCCCTGTCAGTACTCTAGCTGCAGCATTTTGGATCAGCTGAAGGCTTTTCAGGGAGTTTTTAGGACAGCCTGATAATAATGAATTACAGTAGTCCAGCCTAGAAGTAATAAATGCATGGATTAACTTTTCAGCATCAGTCTGAGAAAGGATGTTTCTAATTTTATAAATATTGTGCAGATGTAAAAAAGCCGTCCTACATATCTGTTTAATATGTGCATTGAAGGACATATCCTGGTCAAAAATGACTCCAAGATTTCTCACAGTGTTACTGGAGGCCAAAGTAATGCCATCCAGAGTAAGTATCTGGTTTGACACCATGTTTCTAAGATTTGTGGGGCCGAAGACAAGAACTTCAGTTTGATCTGAATTTAGAAGCAGGAAATTAGAGGTCATCCAGGCCTTTAAGTCTTTAAGACATTCCTGCAGTTTAACTAATTGATGTGTGTCATCTGGCTTCATAGATAGATAAAGCTGAGTATCATCTGCATAAGAATTAAAATTTATGCAATGCTTTCTAATAATACTGCCTAAGGGAAGCGTGTAAAATTGGACCTAGCACAGAACCCTGTGGAACTCCATAATTAACCTTAGTGTGTGAAGACGACTCCCCATTTACATGGACAAATTGGAGTCTATTAGATAAATATGATTCAAACCACTGCAGTGCAGTACCTTTAATACCTATGGCATGCTCTAATCTCTGTAATAAAATGTTATGGTCAACAGTATCAAAGCTGCACTGAGGTCCAACAGGACAAGCACAGAGATGAGTCCACTGTCAGAGGCTGTAAGAAGATCGTTTGTAACCTTCACTATTGCTGTTTCTGTACTGTGATGAATTCTGAAACCTGACTGAAACTCTTCAAATAAACCGTTCCTCTGCAGATGATCAGTTAGCTGTTTTACAACTACTCTTTCAAGGGTTTTGGAGAGAACAGGAAGGTTGGAGATTGGCCTGTAATAAGAAGATGTGTATGTGTATTGTGTGAGTTTGGTGGACATTCAAACAACAGCAGAAAAAATATTCACTCAACAATATTAAAGTTCATTTTTATATTGTTTTTCCCATAGCCAAAATGTGCTTTGCATAAATGCATAATACATAGAAAGAAACAAATAAGTGAGAAAAAAACAAAGAAAGCCAAAACTCCAATGATAAAATAAACCCAGTTGGTGCTTTAAAAGAATCAAATACAGGGTTACTCCACAGTACGAGTGAAAAAGTGAACTATAAATGCAAAGAAAAAAAAGCTGAGAATGTTAGCAGAGAGGCGGCGACGCTTCACCACAGACTTCACACCTTCGTCATGTTGGCGATGACTGCAGAGGAAAGACGAAGAGCAGCTTCAGGTTTTCAGTACAGATACTTTTCATATGTGCGTGTGTGTGTGTGTGTGTGTGTGTGTGTGTGTGTGTGTGTGTGTGCGCATAACTTACGGTTCTTCACCCACTGAGCTTTTGGATCAGCACACAGTTTTCCATAATCTGTGTTGAAACTGGAAATAAAAGAGAGAAACTTATAGCAACTGTTTGTGTGTATGTTTGTGTGGAACATGTGTTGACTTACATCACAGCCTTCACACAGGGGTGTGCTGCAGCCTGCTCACGATACGTTTCCCCCACCACCTCAGCGCTCATGTCGAGGGTGGTGACCTCGACGCAGCACAGTCGGCTTTTTGAAGGATGTCGACGAGCTGAGAGGGAGAAGGTTATAGATTTATGAGATTTTGTATCTAACTCTGTAACCATTTTAACGTGACGCATTACATTAATTAACTATAATTTTTTTTTGTGAGGCTAAAATCGTATGAATTCATCAATGAAAATTTAATTAAGCAAAACTTTGGCCCAACACAAAGTTTTAAACAGCGTTTTCTCTCCCGGACCATCTTTGCTGATGCAGAGCTCTCCCATAGATTTCACTGCAGGCAGGCCGAGCTCCATGCTTCTGTCTCATAATGTTTCTGATGAAAAATAGTGCCTGAGTAAAATTTTATGAGGTTGTGAGTCACAAATTTCTCAATATTTTGGTGATGACCTGCACCATGTAGGGTATGTGACTGCTTGTTCTGTGTTTGTTACCACATGATTCAGAAAGTTTCCATAAATATATTTCAACAGAGGTGAGAGTCGATCCATCTGTGAAGTGATGAACTTTTGGGGAAGATCCAGATCTGGATCTGGATCCAGGATGTTCAAGAAGGACTCGATTTCACTTTTTAAAAATTTATTTATTTGTGACAAAATCAACATTTTGCACGTCTTGTACCCTCCAAAGGGAAATATGAACAGTTTAGAGACATCGTCTTCATGTTCTTGTTATTATTCACCATTAAAGGAATAAATAATTCCCAGAGGAGGAGAACAGGAATAAACGGGAAGCAATGAGTCATAATGTCTGCAGCCCTCCCAGCAAAGACCCGCTGAAATAACAATGCTGCTAGAAAACTAAAGAGCATTCAGATTTGATTAGAGAAAAACTGGTTGAAAGGAACCTCTGCAGCCGCTGTGCTGCAGCTATGATGGTCTAAAGGCTGCACACAGGATGCCTATCATGCAGCGCACCATGAGACATAACCCCTGTAAGTCATAGGAAACAAAAATGTACAAAAAAGGAAAAAATCTCCAAGACTTCTTCTAAATTTAGATGTAAAGGGGCGCATTTTAAAATGCTCAGACTGACCAACCAAACCAGAAATCAGTGTCCCGTCATCAGTTTAATTAATTTTAATCTATTTTAATCTATTTTCTCTCTGTTCTTTCTGTAAAGACGTGAGCGCGCTGTTACCTGCAGAGGCGTGGCAGCACAGATACACTGAGAGCAGGAGGAGAGTGATGGAGAGGATCTTCAGGGACATTTTCACCGCTGGTCTGGCTCACTGATCGGGCTGCAACTAACACAAGTTGCTCAACATCTGGTTATTTATTGGTAGGTGCAGGAACATCCGCAAGCTGCAGTGATGATGTGTCTCTATAGGTCTGTGTGCTGGTGTGTGCGTGGTTGTGGTGTATCACTCCTCCACCTCTTATCAGGAAGACTTTCTGAGAAACAGCCTCACACACACTTAAACATGCTCTAGATCCTGAAGACTGATGCCACCAGTTGGTGCATTGTCATGAGTGATGAATGTAGACTACGCAATGATGTCTGATTTTTCCATTATGACCGACTGTGACTGTTTTCCTCTTGGATTTAAATAAAAACTAAAGAAACCAGGCAATAATTGTTGTAAGTTTGGCCTTAAGTGAAACATTTTTAGTGGAATTATCTTAGAAATAATGTGTCTTCTTGCTGTGTGGTGAAGCCCATTCAAGGAATTTCTGCTTGAGTGCTGGTCAGTGAAATTATCCACAGACTGCAGTGGAGCGTGATCACCTGAACGCAGCGTAACTTTGATGTATGGTGAGCTGACTGGGAGGTTAGAGATTTATGTATTTGGAGAAATCAAAGTGAACTTCTTCTTTGAAATGTCATAAAACTGAGGAAACTAAAGCTGGCTGTTGAAACGTTTCCTGACTTTATGAGCCATCAAACAGGCTTATTTTGTACCTCACTCTGTAACCATTTTTATCCTTTGAAAGGAAATGAGAAGTTTCCTTTGAATGATCTAAGCGCATTGAAACATAGCAGCTCATACCGATCTGTCGTCACTGGTCTGCACTATGAAGGCGGGTCATATCTATCACCATGGTAACATGAAGAGAACGTAACCTGCTGCTGGGTGAAAGCTGTTTTTTTTTTATGAGTCTTTTGGTTCTTGCTGACCTTACATCAAATTTGCACGTGTCGTGGGCCCAGCGTGTGGTGTGTTAGTTCTTTTAAGTTCTGTTTTCATTGAGTTCTTCTGTCATGTTTCCCTGTTCACATTTATTTTTGATTATCTGTTCTGTTATTAGTTATGATTATTGTTCTTCCTGGTTCCCTTTGTTGGGGTCTTCCCGTGTTGTGTGTTTAGTGTGGCTTCCCATTATTCCCTGTGTGTTTTTAGGTTTCCATTTAGTCATGTTTAGATTCCCCTTCTATATGTCTAGTCTGCATTTTGTCTTCTTTGTGTCACTTCCTATTTTATTTTGATAGTCCCTGCGTGTTGTTTTCTGTTTTACTTCCTTTGTGTCATTAATGTTATTTTGTTCACCTGTGCCTCGTCTTCCCCGGCTGACTGTCTTTTCCCTGATTACCTGCTGTGTGTATTTAAGTCCTCAGTCTGTGTCTGTTCCTTGTTGTGTTATCATCGTTGTTTTCCCTGCTGTCTACTGTTTGTGTTTCGTTCTGTCACCCGTCCAGCTCCAGGAAAGCCGTGTTTATCCTTTCCTGTCGTTTACCAAGTACACCACCTTTCAGTTCATTTTGCCTGTTGAGTCCTGCATCTTGGGGTCCAACCTCTCCTGCCACACAGCAGCACCACGACAGCACATGATCTGAGCCTGTGTTTGAATTCTACTTTCATATTTATTCTTTACTCACAGATTGTTAAACACCACTGAGGCAGCAGCAGAAAGAATAAAAAACTAGTGTGATTCCTTCATTTCTGTACTGGTGACTTTTGTGCAGCAGAGAAAAGCCACTGCAAAGATTTTACAGGGAGTTTATCTTAAATGCAGTCCTAATTTCTGACCCACTCATGGCCACAACCACCAAGACCGTGCAGATCAGCACTGACAGGTTTCCAGAAATGCTGGTATTGGTTCAACCTTTCCTCTGGAGAGCTTGAAGAACTACAGATGTCTGGTGATATTAGATAGTTATGGTCTGAAAAGCAGAAGCGATCCCTTCTCTTAGTCATCTTTCTGCTTTTTTTTCTCTTCCTCTTTTTTTTCATGCAAATAAATTAATCAGTGATTTTTAAGGAATTCATAACAGGTCTGAAAATATCAGAAACTTCCCAGCTAAACGTAGACAGCACGTAGACAGCATTACTGTATAGCAGAGAGGTGGCAAAGGCAAAGGCTTATGTTTTTTGCAGATGACACTGTCATTTGTAGTGAGAGTAGGGAGCAGGTGGAAGAGAGCCTGAAGAGGAATGAAAGTCAGTAGAAGCAAGACAGAATGCATGTGAGTGACTGAGAGGGAGACCGGTGGAAAGGTAAACATGCAACAAGTAGAGATAGTGAAGGTGGACAAGGTTAAATGCCTGGGGTATTTAAACTGAGGTGTGACCCAGACTGTCGGGGGATTTGTGACAGAAAGATAGCAGGAAATGAGAAATTCAAGACTTACAAGATAGCAGTGAGACCTGCTCTGATGCACGGTTTGGAGAAAGTAGCACTAACAAAAAGACAGGATGTGGATCTGCAGATGTTCAGACTGTCACTGGGAGTAACCAGGATGGACAGGATTAGAAATGAGGGACAGCTCAGGCTGTGATGGACATGTGCAGAGGAGGGACAGTGGATATTTTGGATACAGGATTCTGAAGAAAGTGCTGCCAGGCAGGAGGAAAAGAGGAAGACCACAGAGATGATTTGTGGATAGTGAAGAAGGATGGTAGAAATAGGGTGAGCTGGAGGATGATCAGCTGGTGACCCCTACAGGGAGATGCCAAAAGGAGAAGACCATGAGAACCTATGAGAACTCTGATTAGATAACAATGGTTTTATGGGTGTTAAAGTCTGCCAGTACTTTTGAATGTAAAAACACAGTAGGAAAAAAGAAGAGATTACATGTTGCATGTAGGGCATATGAAATTTCATCTGATGGTGCTCATACTGTATGTCTCTATTGCTTGGGCTCAAAGCTAGGCACATTTCCTAACATTTACCAGTTTTCGTGCCAAATAAAGTTAGTTTTGTTTGTTTTCCTGAGACTCTTTTTAAAATGTGAAGCACTGACTGAAATGTTCGTAAAACTGAAACTCTTCACCGAAACCCAAAAGATGAAAATCATTGAAAGTTAGCAGCACACAGCAGCAGTCTGTGGTAACAGCAGTCAGTCCTGGCAGCAGGTCAGTGTTTATCACAGCTTTGTTGCCATCACGAGGAGAAAAGAAAACCTCGAGGACTCTATCAGGGGTCTTTGTCTCTGCCACAGTCATACCTGCACCAGATGCTCCTGATTTACTTTAGTTCAGTCAGTCTTCAGTTAGTAAGTACACAGTGTTACAGCCCTGACTTAGAATTAACCAGGTGCAAAGAGGTTTAGTGAGATTTGTCATATGAATTTTAGTTTATTACACAAAAAATTATCAAAAGGAAACCAGAAGCCCAGGGATGGTAGTCATCAAAAAATAAATAAATAGAAAAAGTGACAAAGTTTAACTGCTTGCCTTGAATACTCTAATTAAGAAGAGAATCCTGTGTTTACTGGCCGGCCTACACAGGACAGTATCATCACTGAGACTAGTATCTCTGTCATCCTGCCACACCTGAGACAGTCGAGCGAGGGAATACAAAATGCCACTTCCTGTTCCAGCCTCCTGATGTTTCCTCAGTGCGTCAAACAATGGAAAAACATCACGGAAAACGATGAGATCGGTTACAACATCCAAACATCCTGCATGCATTACGACTCTCCGGGTACTGTTAATCCTTTTACCTGACATCAACCAGCCGTCCACTAGCAACAAAGGAGAAAGAGCTATGAAGTCAGAGCTGCTCCAAATCACAGTGACAGCCTTTTTTAAACAGCTGCCATAAGTAGCTCTGCTGTGGTTGGAGCAGGGAAGCAGCAGGAGCAGTCAGGTTAGGAAGGCAGGCTGATGAGCAGGTGTAGACACCTGTCTGGAGCAGGGGGGGCCGCACACGCTAATTAGCACAAACAATTAAAAGCAAAGGAAGGAGCCCAGCAACCCTGAGCTGTAAGGTTTGGTGTTGTTTTTATATCCTTTTGCATCCATCTGCCATCAGGCTCTCTGACCCCCTTTTTATCTATGGTACTTATGATTATACATGCAGGACAGGAATATGAGGGCGTTATGATCCGTGTAGACAACCACCAACAAGAGGCTGAAGCCATCATGCACATCAAAATGATGAAGTGACCTGGATGGTCTGCTCCGTGAGCGTCCTCCTGCAAGACTGCAGCACCTGACTCTGTGGTGTTGGCTTCCCCTTCTACTTTAAATGGATGCGACAGGTGTGGAGCATGACAGCAGTGACTCTAAGAAGAATGCCCCCACTCGTGGCTCCACCCTGTGGCTAAGGAAGGTGGTAAATGGGTTGAAAGAAAAGTTCCAGTATCCTTCCATTCCTGAGACCCCAAGATCCTACTGGATCATCCACTTTGAGCTCCATTGAAACCACTCTGTCTCAGTATGGGAAATTATTAGAAGATGTGTATGTGTATTGTGTGAGTCTGGTGGACATTCAAACAACAGCAGGAAAATATTCACTCAATAATAATAAAGTTTATTTTTAGATTGTTTTTCACAGCCCAAATGTGCTTTGCATAAATACATAATACATAGAAAGAAACAAGTATGTGAGGAAAAGATACAAAGCCAAAACTCCAGTGATAAAATAAACCCAGTTGGTGCTTTAAAAGACTGAATCAAAAGTAACCTACAAATGCAAAAAGAAATAAGAATGTTATGTTTGGAAAGCGCTCTGGTTTAAATAAGTCTTTAAATGTGATGTTAAAGGAGATCCTGGTGGAGCCGACAGGCAGCGACGCTTCATCGAAGACTCTGTGATTCACACCTTCGTCATGTTGGCGATGACTGCAAAGGAAAGACAGAGAGGAGCTTCAGGGTGTGTGTTTGCGTGTGTGTGTGTGTGTGTGTGTGTGTGTGTGTGTATATGTGTGCATAACTTACGGTTCTTCACCCACTGAGCTTTTGGATCAGCACACAGTTTTCCATAATCTGTGTTGAAACTGGAAATAAAAGAGAGAAACTTATAGCAACTGTTTGTGTGTATGTTTGTGTGGAACATGTGTTGACTTACATCACAGCCTTCACACAGGGGTGTGCTGCAGCCTGCTCACGATACGTTTCCCCCACCACCTCAGCGCTCATGTCGAGGGTGGTGACCTCGACGCAGCACAGTCGGCTTTTTGAAGGATTTCTGCGAGCTGAGAGGGAGACAAGTATTTATTTATGTAACAAAATTAACATTTTGCACATCTTCTACCCTCCAAAGGGAAACATGAACAGCTGAGAGATATTTTAATGAGCACATGAAGACAATATCTAACAAACTAAAGATCCAGACAACATTCAGGATTCAGGAACTGGAGGAAACTTGCAGTCTTGATTTGCTCTTCTTGTTATTATTCACCATTAAAGCAATAAATAATTCCCAGAGGAGGAGAACAGGAATAAATGGGAAGCTCGTTAGGAATTTTTTTCAATAGAAGACAAAATTGAGATGTGCAGGAGGCTGAATGGTGAACAATGTCCCAGATATGCAACATATGTTATCCTCTCTCTGTACTGCTATCATTTCCTGCTTGTAGATCTCTTCATACTTATGCAATGAGTCATAATGTCTGCAGCCCTCCCAGCAAAGACCCGCTGAAATAACAACGCTGCTAGAAAACTAAAGAGCATTCAGATTTGATTAGAGAAAAACTGGTTGAAAGGAACCTCTGCAGCCGCTGTGCTGCAGCTATGATGGTCTAAAGGCTGCACACAGGATGCCTATCATGCAGCGCACCATGAGACATAACCTCTGTAAGTCATAGGAAACAAAAATGTACAAAAAAGGGAAAAAATCTCCAAGACTTCTTCTAAATTTAGATGTAAAGGGACGCCTTTTAAAATGCTCAGACTGACCAACCAAAGCAGAAATCAGTGTCCCGTCATCAATTTAATTAATTTTAATCTATTTTAATCTATTTTCTCTCTGTTCTTTCTGTAAAGACGTGAGCGCGCTGTTACCTGCAGAGGCGTGGCAGCACAGATACACTGAGAGCAGGAGGAGAGTGATGGAGAGGATCTTCAGGGACATTTTCACCGCTGGTCTGGCTCACTGATCGGGCTGCAACTAACACAAGTTGCTCAACATCTGGTTATTTATTGGTAGGTGCAGGAACATCCGCAAGCAGCAGTGATCTATAGGTCTGTGTGCTGTGTGTGCGTGGTTGTGGTGTATCACACCTCTGCCTCTTATCAGGAAGACTTTAGTATTTCAAACCACCACTGAGAGCTTTCCGAGAAACAGCCTCACATACACAAAACGCACAGGCGCTTAAATGTGCTGCACAACCAGTTTATGGACTCTCAGTAGTGATGATTCGAGACCCCGCGATGATTTATGGCTGACTATGACTGGTTTCCTCTTGAGTAAATAAAAACTAAACAAAATTGCACAATAATAAAGTTTTGCTTGTAATTTAAGCCATTACATCCAATTATTTAGGTTTCCTGTTTATCTTCAGCTGTTTTATCCTTGAAAACTAAAAAGAACTCACTTTAGAGTCAAGCTTAAGACTGTAGAGGCACGCTCACCCTCTCTCATCCTCTGACCTTTGTGCAGATGACCAGATCAAATAAGTTTCACTCTGTGCTCACAGTGTTACAGAAATGTAGTTGTGTTTACTTTGTTAATCTTCTAATACACACATGCAAAGATGCTGACTGATACTGTTTACCCAACAGTAAAAATGGTTTGGGTGTGTAAAGCTAATCTCCCCCATCACAGCTGTACTGACTGACCCATTTGGATGCCTTTATCCGGGCTGCCTGACACACAGCAGGCTGAGCCCACCTGCACCAACTGCACTCGATGTTCACGTTTGTGCTGTTGGAGCATTGTTAATGGAATTACCTCAGAAACTATACGGCGTGCTGAGTGGTGACCACACTCACTAGAAGAAAAAACTCCACCCCTTCATCCACGATCTTACACCAAGAAAACAACATAGAGGAAGAACACCTCCAGTATGATGGAGGCCTCCCACTCTTCGGGCCTCCAGTTTCACAGGCAGCTTCGAAGAAGAATGAATTGTTCTCTGTGGAGCTCTGGCCCAAAAAGGAAAATTTAGTGCAGGATGAAGAAGCTGTTAAACACCTCATTATGTTCTACACTATATTTCAGCTTGTAGTTAAAAAAAAAAAAGCTTGACACCTTCCTTATGACCTCACTTTTTCAAAATATCCAAAGTAAGATTCACACGCCTGAACTTTTATTCTGGCATTTTAAATCATGTTTTTGACAGAAGGGGTTGGGACATTCGATGGGGGTACATTTTTAGATTTTCTTTTACGTGTTGAAACGAGCAATAATTTTCCATGGTCTCAATTATTGCAGGGTTATTATTGTGGGGTCTTTACCTACAATACAAAGCGCCTCGAGGCGACTGCATGTTGTGATTTGGTGCTATATGAATAAAATAAAATTGAACTGAATTATACAGAGGAGTTCATGGTTGATGCAATAAGGTGCTCCAGCAGTGGTTTTAAGTATTTAATTCACTGCCATGCTTCTGCCTCTCCCGTATTAATCTTTCTTTATCAGTCGGTAACATAATTACAGTTTGTTTAAAGTAATATTTCCTGTAGTTTGCTTCCTTTGTTTGACATGGTGGTACACACAGGAGGCAGGATTGTGTTACTTCCTGTTTTAACCATACTTTTAGAAAGCTTCACATCAAAGGAAATAATAAGTAGCAAAACTGTTTTCGTTCCTCTGACTTTAGCGCTCCAGTGTGGGACGTAAGTTTGTGAGAGTGTAATTCTGAATGTGGTGTGGGTTATGACTCTCCACCAGTTCGTACAACTGGTAAAAAAATGAATATCTGGAAAATCCCCATAAGCACATTTACATGGAATTGAAGCTTTAAACTATATCCTATAAATAAGAACTGGGTTAATTATGGTTGAAATGTTGAGCGTTAAGCAGGTTTGTACTTACAAGCTCAAAAATATTTACAAACATCTGCAAAATACCAACTATAACTCAAATATATTGTTCTTTCCAGTAAGTTCAATGCAGTCTTTAATAAGTGAAGGCTTCCTGAACACCTTTAACACCTTCTTTCTGGCTCTGCTTCATCATTCCAGTATGACGCTGCCTCTTCATTTATCATATTCCTGCACTCAAACTGCCTTCATGAGTTCCTGTGTAGTGGGGGGGGGGCACGTCATCATTTCTTTTTTCTAATAAACGCTGCGATGGAGTCAGCGTTTTCCCTCTGTACCATAAATCATGTGGTTCCTGAGGCCCTCTCAAACCAGGAGGTGTTAACTCTCTTCACCTCTGTGCCAGTCAGCTTCAGATGTGCGTCTGAGGCTTTTGTCGGTCTCTCTCTGTCACACCTCCTTTCTAAACATGAGTCTAAAAAAAGTGTGAGCCATCAAATCTTGTGGTTTGTTGAAATGCAGCGTTGCAAAACTGAGCTCTGCTGCTATGTTCTCTTTCTTTTAAAAAAAATACTGATATGTAATCAGAATGGGTACAATAAAAAGAATAAAGACAAAGCACAACTCGAAGTGTCCACAAACACCTCCAAACATGTGAAAAGACAGCAAAGAGACGCAAAATGACAACACAGACAAAACTGCTGAGAGGTGCAGAGCGACCACAGACACCAAACAACCATGTGCTAAACTGAGAAATGCAAAGAACTCACAAATGTGTTTTGGTTCAGAAACATGTGAATAAAAATAGCATGTATGTATCTTTAAATTGCACAGCTTCATTCTCTGACTGAGCTTCAGTCAGTAACTATCACAGCCATGTGATTTATGCACACCAGCAAATATTTTCCAGGCTCTTATTCCCCTGCAGAAACAACAGGCGGCTCCACTGCAGCAGGTCGGGGGGAGCGTGTTCATCTGCTCGCCCACTAACGCGTACATACAGCGACAAGGACGCTCAGCCGGGGGACCACGACAGAAAAGAGCTGTCACCCTGCAGCGGGAGAATACACCACATGGTCATGTTAAACTGGCTTCATGCAGCTGAAGACTCTTACAGATCATGCTTCTAAGGTCTGATGCGTCCTGTAATAATGGTCAGTGCGCTGTGGAGAGAAGAGGCGTCTCCTTGCAGCCTCAGTCTTTTCTAATCGTAATGAAGCTCATGTCTAGGTTCAGTAAAGAAGATCTGGAATCACTCATCTGCTTTCCCGGGTGTTTATTCCTCACATCACTTCCATTTTTACATGCTGTGAAACTCAAAGCTGTCATCACTGCTCTGGTCCAATCAGCTTACTTCAAGCCAATCAGCCTCCTCTCTGCATGCATTAAACCTCACTGCTTACCTGCCATTCTCCCCGGAAGACTCATATGTGCAACCCACCTCCTCCCCGTCTCCTGCTTACCCAAGTCACTCGCCCTGATTCCTCTCTGCCATGATGGGCCATCGGAGTCTAATCACCACATAGCTTAATTGAATTCTTCAAGAAAGGTGAAGAAAAGAGTGCAGGCGAGGAGGAGTGGGTGGAGACGTGAGCAGCAAGAGTGAAAGGGAAGGTTGTAGTACAAGACGGTAGTGAGACCTGCTATGACTGATGGTTTGGGGACGGTGGAAGTGACACAAAGACAGAAGGCCGAACGGGAGGTGACAGAGGTGAAGATGTGAAGGTTTTCATTGGAACTGACGGTCACGTGATTTGGAGACAAAGTTAGAGACAAGGCTGAGATGGTTTGGTCGTGTGCAGAGGAGGGATGGTGGATATACGGGATAAAGAATAGAGCTACCAGACAGGAGGAAAAGAGGAAGACCACAGAGAAGGTTCAGGGATGTAGTGAAGGAGGACATGCAGAGATGGTGTGGCAGAGGAGGATGCTGGGAGGTGCTCAGATGGAGGCAGATGATCCACTGTAACAAACCCCAAAGGAAGACTGTCGTGAACGTTATCATTTAAAATGATAGCTCAGGGCTGTAGGTCTGACCTTGTGTCAAAACACACTTGAATGCTCCAGACCAGCAAACTGCCCAAACATCATTTCCTCCAAAACTGTGCTGCATTAATATTAACAGGTTAATTGTGTGTGTTAGTTTGTGCTAATGTGATTAAATATAATTTGATTTGGGAGTTTTTTTGTTTGTTTTTTTTAAAAATACAAGCTTCTCACAGCAGCACACAAATTGTTCCAGCTGTTAAAACTACAGTAAGTGAAGCTGAGCACACGGTGTGGTGCTGTGTGCAGAGACCGTGAAGGCAGCCGGCTGATTTGAGGTTTTCTTTCTCCCACTTGATGGCAGCAAAGGTGTGATAAACACCGCCCTGCTGTATCCTCTTTAGACCCAGCGATTCACGTTTGTCCCCTTCAGTGGACACGAGTCAGCTTATTTGATGCCTTCAGTTCTGTCAACAGGACATCCTGGGCTTTCTAGTGACGCCACATTTGTGGGGGTGTGGTTAACGGAGCACATTAACTTTATTTTATTTTTATGACAAAGAAGGAGGTTAAAAGGTGATATTATTTTCCTGCTGCTAAAAATCTATTTGTTGGTTTTATCCAGTTTTGTTCATCTGTAGTGGACAACAGGACTTGCTAGCTCTCATTTTCATCCTATGGCCAGAGCTGAAAGAGGCAGAAAGGATTTCATTCAGAATTGTGGAAGGGGCTTCAGACGTGGAGCTTTCAGGAGATGAGGTGCAGAAACTCCAGATATAAGAGCTGGAAGGTGCCAGCTTGGAGGAGGAGATATGAGCTTTCACCCACCCTTCGTTGTGGAAAAGAAATGTTGTGTAAGCTGGAGATCTGAAGCTGTGGGGTTTGGCTGACCGATCCAGGTCACCAGCCGGTGAAATGACTCATCTACGCAGGCTTTCTATGACTCAGCAGATCTCAGCTTTGTTGTTTAAGAGAGGTCTAATTCATAATAAGAAAGTTTATTAAGCCCTATCAGTCTGTCCTTTAACAATTCAGTTTCACCCCTGTTGAATCTGGGTTAACATGAAACATGGAAACAGGACGATGCCGCCCACACCCACCAAGATCGGATCAAGTACTAAGTAGGCAACCAGGTTTTTGAAGAAAATGTCAGACCACACAAACCAAAAGGAGGTGCTCACCTCTGAGGGCAACCTTAAATCTGAAAACACTCTGGACCTGAAAACACCCTTCAGCATATCTGAAGCATGGCTCGATTACCCAAAGATCCAGATATAATGGAGTCTCGAGGCCAACAGAATAACCCAAGATAGACTCCTCAAGATCAGGCAGTCCATCAAATTAACAAATGACTGTGATGTCTCTCTCAAAGGGAGAAAGAAGAACGCCCTTTGGAAGGTGAGACCTCTCTCAAACATCTGCTGAGACCAAGGCAGGCCCGTGAAGCTGTCCTCTCACAAACTGAAGTCCTGCATGGCAGTTTGTGCCAAACCAAACACCACCGCCTCAGATCTCCAGCTTACACATTACTTCTTACCCATCATGCACTTCCAGTATCATCATGTCCTCCTCCTCTCCCTCCATGCAAGATCACGGTTAGTGCCACGTGGGCCAGCGATCCAGCTTTCGGTGTGCTGAATGCAGTTTAATCAAAAAGCTCGACTATGAGAAGTCATCTGTTAGAACAATGTTTCTGTGTTGAGATGTGTTTCCTTCATCTGTTTTAATGTTCATGAAATGCATTTGATCAGAATTCCCAATGAAAATCAGAACAATATTACATGACATCCCACCTTCTTGATTTTGGTCAAACAAGACCCAGCGTCCACTACACGGGACAGAAGGTCAAAACTAAATAGCAATTTTGAAAAGAAAAAATTTACTCTAGCGTGTTACTTTCAGCCATAATACTTTTTTAAAAATGAAGCAAAAACATTTCTTTGAAAGATTTCCTGCAGTTTTATTGGTACTTAAGTCGCTGCTTCAGATTATTATTGTTTTGCCTTGAGAGATTAAAAAAGTCTGATGAAAACAAACAAAATGAGCTTTATTTGACATGAAAAGTGCTAAAAATTCAGAAAAACTGCAATACACCAGCTTATTTAACTCTAAGCAACACATAAATGGATGTGTCCGAATTGGAATTTTATTTTTCCCTCCATCCCTCCCTGCAGGGATTATTAGAGAGCCTGCTTTACCACGTGAGTACTAACCTTTGGATCTTTTAAAAATAATTTTTAGCTGCAAGAGAGCTGTTTTTGTCCTGCAGGCTCAAACACAAACTTTACCAAAGGAAGTCTTCTGTTTTAAAACCCCGAGGTTAATCTTTGATGGCAAACATTTAAATATGTTAAAATCTTGTAAACCTGTGTTCTCTCTGACAGTATACTGGGTGCAGCATGATGTGGAGAGTTCATCACCCCTGCACGTTTTCCCCCTTTTGCATCAACACCCAACTTCCTGTGCTTCGTCAGCACAGGAAGTTGTCGTGCCTACCAGAAGAAATGCTTTATAAACATTTACATATAAGTGGCTCAAGTGAAGATTCATGCTCATAAATTTCCAGCTTTAATAATGTGGAATGTCTGTTATGTTAAAAAGTGCATGGAGAAATTTTTTTTCTCCACCCAAGCAAAGAGGTTTTAG